>PVKZ01005156.1:0-33862 GCA_004027375.1 Macroglossus sobrinus
AGAGAGAGAGAGAGAGAGAGAGAGAGAGAGAGAGAGAGAGAGAGAGAGAGGGAGAGAGAGAGAGAGATGGGTGGGCAGACAGACAGAGAGAGAGAAGGAGAAGCAGTTTCGGTCTGGCTCATTTCTGCACCCTCTGTTGACGCTAGGGCTGGCCAGCTCTCCTTCCTACCATGTGTTCTGTGTATTGACTAATAAACCAAGAGGTTCGTCTCCAGGGTCACGTTACTGTTGGCTGGAAGCATATCATTTCGAGGGGGTCCATTTTTCTCAGCTCTGCTCAAATCGCTTTGGCAAGTTTAATCTGGTCCAACCGTTTTGCTGTTTACCGCTGGAATTTCTGCCTGTGAAGAGCACCCTGGGAATGCAGCTTAGAGGCTGAACGATTGACTTATAGCTTCAAACCAGGTGGAAGGGGAGACGCACAGAATACATACGCGAGGACATATTGCGGGGTTATCACTGCTCTAAGAGCACTCCCACGGCCACGGGGATTCATTTCTGGTTTTTAAACTGTGCCAGAGCGATTGGCAGCACTCCTGTCACAAAAAGCGGGGTGCTCCCCGGGGGAGGCTCGGGGCTGGGAACAGCACCGCCCCGGGCCCCGTGATGGACTGACTGGTCCAGTGCGGGCTTGAGCGTTTTTCCTGGAGCTCTTAGGGCTTTCTTTTCCTCATTTGCAAAAGGAGGTTAATAAATCGTGCCTCGGAGGGCTGTCCTGGGGATCAGCTGAGGGGATGCTCCAGGAAACGCTCCCGTGAGTCTCCATCTCTGTCTGCGAGTGGAGGTGTCTCCAGCTCCTTCCCTATCCAAAGCAGTCTCCTTCACTCTCCCTTGTTAACATGCGTTTCAAATGCTACAGAGCTCGGGGATTCCGGGGGAGAGCAGAGTTCTGACGACCCCAGATCCGCACCGATGGCGCTGTCTGTACTCGAAAGAGCTTTTCTACAAATTTAGAGATCACTTAGAGATCACTGTGACTTCTGTTATCTAGATGGAGAAGCCACATCACACAAGCGAAAGCAGCAGAGCGGGGACCTACTCATAGTGAGATAAATATGACGACATTGATGCTGACGCTGACGACGGTGATGCCGACAGCACTGATGCTTTTGACGTTGGTGACAGCTGCCATTTACCGCAGGCTTTCTTGTGCCTGACTCTCGGTCAAGCGGTCCAATGTGTAATTACTCAGTGAACACAACCTCTCACTTGGTAGGACTATTATTATTCCACTTATTCAATTATCACAATTGAGATCATCACATTTCAGAGATACCCAAGATCACAAAGCAAATGTGGAGCAGAATTTAGCAGGTGCCCTTCCGTTGCAGAATAGGGAAATAAAATGTTTTAAGTCATAGTGGAATATCATGTGGAAATAAACAATTGAATAAACTCACAAACGTAATGTGACATGAAAAAAACATCCGTTGATGTAGGCCAGTCATTCTGTCCCCATAAAGTTGAACAAATCTTTCAACACAAGTTAGCTGTCGCGAGAGAAGCTGTCCTGGGTGGGGCGGAAGTGGGGAGAGCCTGGGGAGGGGACACCTGTGGGACTTCCGGGCGGTGGCCACATTTTGTTTGATTTGAACGCTGAGTACGCAGGTGCGTTCCGTTTGTGAAAATCCATCACGCTGTATGTTACAAGTTTTGTGCATTTCTGTGTGTATGTTACGCATCAATACAAAGTAAAAAAAATAAAAATCTATAAAATGCTAGTGTGGCTTTATAGTGATTAGTTTGTGCACCTGGCCAGCCTTCGTGGTGAACTATAGTGATCCAAAGAACAGCGCCTCTTGATGGCAACAAAAAGAATCAAAGACTTGGGAATACATTTAATGAAACATGCAAAGGACCTATAGGATGAAAATGATAAGACCCTATGAAAAGAAATCGAAGAAGATACAAAGAAATGGAAGATAGATATTCTGTGTTCTTGGATCGGTGTTTAAGTCCCTGTGTGGCCCCCGCCCCCCGCACTGTCCCCGGACCGGGCCACGTGACCAGCTCCGACCACTGGAACGCCACCCAGCTGTGTGTCTGTGCCGTTCAGCAGAGACACTTCCGTGTGTGCTGTGTGATTCTGCAGCATTTCAGCCAGGATGTCCTTGTCCCTTTGTGACGCTCGGAAGCTCCTACACGCTGTCTCATCTGGCTTCATCAAACTGCGGTGAATCGGGCAGAGTAGATGCCGTTCTCCCGAGTTACCGCCTCTCTCTGGGTCACCCCATTGGAGCAGTGGCCGGGATCCGAGGCTGGGTGTCCCCTCCCTGGCTGCCTGAACCCTCCAGCAAGGAGCTGGTGCTTCTGCTCGGCGTCTCGCCTCTGCCATTTTCCCCTCCCTGTCCCCAGGACGTTCCACGATGCTCTTGGCTGGTTTGACCCCGACGCACGGCTCAGTAAGTCTTAGCTCTTATTCATTGTGACATCGTGTCCTCGGTGGGCATTGCTCGCTGACAGATAGGACGCTCCCCCGAGAGGCAGCGGAAATGGGCTGTCTCCACATCTACCCAGCGAGGTGGTGCCGTTCACCTGTGCAAGGTCTCATGCCAAGGACGTGTGCTGGATGCCACCAAACTTGGTTCCCGCCGCAGGCTACCGCTTCTGAACTCTTATCCTGCAGGCGGGCACTGCGGGGCAGAGATGAGCAAACAATCGCGGGGTGGGGCTGTTGCTAGGCGCCCACAGGTGTCCCGCAAGCCCACAGGTGGGTCTTCAGCAAACACGTGGGTGGGTGCTAATGGCTTCCAGGAGGAGAAGCAGGGCCAGTGAGTGATCACCTTCCTTTTACTCTCTGCCAAGAAGGAAGCAGAGACACACGGACAAAGCCGGCGGGTTTTCTGCAAAAACTGTTTTTTCGTTTGTGTGTTCATTCCCACTGAAGTGCTCCAGGCCCAAGGCCCCCGATCGCCCCTCCCCCAGGCCTCCGTCCTCTGGCTCCTGCTCACGCCGCCCGTCTCTCCTCCAGCATCGGCTGGGCCTCCACAGCTGCCTTGTCTCCCCGCCGCGTTTGGCAGTATTTACTTTATTTTTTGCAAAGTCACATGTGTCACCACAGCGTCTCGGCCACCAGAAACCCCACAGGGGGCCTGAGGACCTGCTGTGGGTTTGCTGCTTCTCTCAGGCGTCCGTAAGTGGTTTGGGCAGCACCGAGCAGCCCCCACGCCGGAAACAGCGGATGCGGGAGCGTCCATCGGCCAAGGAACTGCCCGGAGTCGGGAAGGTGCGACACCCCCGGAGTCAGTGTCTCCGCAGTCAAGGGGGAAAGGTTCTAAAACCTTCTGGCATCTCAGGAAGACTTCGGGGAGATCGAGGTAAAGTCAGGAGATGTCCCCAGGCTAAGAATCATATTTTAAGAATTGAAGATACAGCAGGTAGGCGACTTGACGGGGTCGGGGTGCTGGCCGCGGGGGCAGCGTCTGAAGCCCGGCTTCCCTCGTCTGCAGAGCAGCTGTCTTTCCACACTCCCGCACCCCGAATATCAACCTGGCTGGCTTTACCGGGTGACCCCGAAGTGGGGACGGGGGAACTCCGCTTGCCCAGGATGCCGGTGTCAGGGAGGAGAGGAGGGTGACAGTAACAGGGTACCACACCACGCCCGGGCTTCCGGAGGGTTCTCAGGCTGGGAGGGGGGGGCTCTCCAACGGCGCCCATCTCTCATGCAGCCCAGGGGGAGAAGGACACAGGCCGGGAGTGGGGGCGCCACGCAGGGAGCACCTGTGCGGGGCCCACAGCAGTGGGAGGCACGGAGACACAAGGCCCAGGGCTCGGATTTCCCAGCCACTGTGGACAGAGGGACGCAGAGCCGGGTGGACCACGGGGCCCTGGTGATACAGGGCGGGGTAGCCCCCCAAGGCGGGGGAATCAAGCCCCGCGGTGAGAGAGGGGGGTCTCATTGGCGAGAGAACACAAATGCTCGCCAAAGGACCGGTTTACCAGAGAAGGAGCGACAGTCCACAGACAGAGCGTGGTCTGCTCTCCGGGGCAGACAGGGAGAGGCCCCGAGGGGCTCAGAGGGGCAGGGACGACAGAGAGACGGGGTCGATGAGAGAGTAAAGGCGTGTAGGGGGACCCCCCATTTCCTCTGCGACGGATGTACAGTGAGGAGCGGGAAGGGCAGAGGCTGGAGGGTGAAAAGGTGGGAACGTGGGGCATGAAAGGCCCGCTGGCAGCTCCCGCCTTTAATCCGCGGTTCCCCAAGGTTTCGCTGTAGGGAACAAATGATCTTATTTGTGCAGGGCGCCACTTAAAGGCTCTGTTTTTCCAGTTTCCCCGTCACGGTGTGGGGACACGGGCTGTGTGCCATCCCAGCCGAAACCTCCCTCTGTTCTGCAGGGGTCCGCCTGGCCTGGCCTGGCCTGGCCTTGGAGGCGAAAAGCACATCGCAGTCTCTGATACAGCTTAATTTAGCATTCTGATTCTCTTGCCTCCTCCCTACATTGGGGTCCATCCGTGTGAAATGCAGGACGGCAAAGGGAAGAGAGAGAGGCCGGTCCCCGGGCTGAGTCTGCAGGAAAGGATGGTGGTTAATCCGCAAGCACCCATCACCCCAGATTTGCTTGTGAATGGCTACGTGAGGATATGGAACAGTGGACAGCTGAGAGCAGATGCCCCCAGACTTGGCTTGGGCGCTGTGGGCCAGCAGACAGAGTGACGTCCTCTGCGTTAGCAGTGAGCAGGCGTGTCGAGCCACGGGAGAGAGGACGGGGAAGCTGAGGCATGAACTTGGCGTGTGAGCTTTGCAAAGAAAGTCCAGTATTTTAAGATGCTCATAAATGGGTGTGACCCCTTTCTGGCCCTTAGACGCTCCTCCTGGGCTGTGCCACACCCGCCAGCCTTGGAGTTCGTAGGGGTGAGTGGGGTGGATGGAAAGGAGGGGGTGGCGTCTGCCTGACAGCAGGGGCTGCTTGACCAGGGGTGTCAGTGGAAGCAGAGCCCCAAGAGCGAGCCCCTGGGGCTGGGGATCCTGAGGACGTGAGTGGCCGGACGAGGAAGGTCAAGTTGACATCTAGCCTAAGGGCTCAGGGACCCCAATGATATATTCTTATTGCATAGCAGCCTGGTGTGGTTTATTGATAATGAGACTTCGGGAACTTTCTATTAAATTTCGAGTAATTATGACGGGGCTCTGAGGTCCACGGCTGTCCCTACAGAGTGGGACCTTAGAGCGAACAGGTCCTGTCTGGACAGACGCTTGGTGCACCAGGCGGATGGAATTCTGCATCGGCCCCGTGATGAGCAGAACCTCGCATCTGGAGCACCGTCCCCACGCCTCTCTCTCCCTTCCTGCCTTCTCTCCAGTCACGTGATTTTTGTTGCACATAGCTTCTGGAATCCCGCCCTCCTGTCCAAACCCTCCATGTCGGTCAGATATGCGTGAACATGCAAATAAAAGAATACACAGCTAATAGCGGCTGAAATCAACAAGGATGACTTTCACAGAGCTGGGCGTCCGGAGTCAGCCAGCTGGGGCCAGGGCGGTAGTTCACCAATGTCACCAAGCACTCCTTCCACTCTGTGGTCCTCAGCAGATTGGTTTGCTGTGTCACAGTCACCAGCAGGCTGCTCAGTGTCAGCCATCAAGTTTCCACCTGAGACAGAAGGGGGTAGTAATGATGTCTGTCTCTTCCATCAGGAAAGCAGAGTGGCTGTCTCTGTGTCAGACCCGTGTTCTACTACTTAAAGTCATTGTGGCAGTTAGCATCTGTCTAAGACTCCCCAGTATTGGTCCCCTATGTTTCGTATCCTTCCTCGCTGTTAGGTTGAGACCATGTGACAAGTTCCAGCCAATAGACAATGAGCGAAAGTGACACATGGCACTTTATAGCCATGAAGTTAAAAGCCTGAAATGTCCTCCATCGTCCTCTCTGCCTTGGTGGCAACCTCAGAAACAGATGTTTCGAATGGCACAGCTGCAAAATGATAAAGCCCCCCTCAGCCTGGGTCCCTGCGGGACTGCGTGGAGCTGAGACCCCAGGAGATGCATAGGAGCCTGCACACGAGTGAAAAATTCAACCCTGTTGTGTTAAACTACTGATAGTTCAGGGCTTATTTGTTACTTCAGCATAGCATAGCCTACACTGGCTCCTCCAGAACTATGTCACGTGGCCGCCTCTTGCTGCAGGGAGACTGGGAAAAGCAACATCTGGCTCTTTTGGTCTAGATGGGGGTCAGGTGTTAGGTTCGCTGAACCACAATGCCTACTCCGTCCTTCCAGACTGACCCCAAGGCGCTGCCCCTTCTAGCTCAGATCAGAAAGCAACGGACAGATTAACATGCACACACACACACACACACACACACACACACACACAGGCTCACACACACGTGACAACGCACTCTCTCAACCACCGGCAAGGCTGAAAGCAAAAGGGTGATCTTCCTGTCACCTCCCTCGACTTGTTTTCTGGTTTTGGAAAGCCACCCTGCTCACCCCCGAGGCTGTCCAGCCCATCACGCAAACAGAACAGTTCTGTTGCCATCATTGGACATGGAGCGACACCTCCACTCGTCTCTTGGTTTGGAAGCCCACCTCCACGCCCGGAGGGAGGAGGAGAGATGGAATGAGGGCTCTGCTGGAAGAATGCAGAGCTGGGTGCTGACACTTGCCTCGGGTGAGGAAGAAGGAGAAACGGGAAGTTCGCGAGCTTAGCGACTGCGCGTGCGCTGGGGAAAGACCGTGGGGATTTCGGTGAAATTCGCAACTCAGAGGATTCGAGAAGGCCGCTGATTGATGCGGGGTGGAGCCGAGTGGAGCAGACGGCCAGGAGCGTGGAGAGCAGATGAGGCTCAGAGGAGCTGACCGCAGGTCGGGGTTTTTGCGGGGGGCTGGCTGGGAATTCCATGTCTGGGGAGCTGCCGGTTACCATGGTGATGGATGTGCGATGAGTGCTCTCCCCGGGAGGGGCCGAGCAGGGCCCCGCGCAGAGGTCCTGGTGGCCCTGGTCTCCTATGGAAGTTCCCGGTGAAGACCAACCAGGAGAGGGCTGGGGTCGGGGGCCCCCAAAGCCATGTCCCTCTCCAAGAATATGACACCTCCAATGCACAAGACTTTCCCCCAAGGGTCCCTCGCCCTGTAGTGAAATGCGCCATTGGCCGAGCGGGCTGTAAAGATGGTGACGGGAAGGGTCACGACGAAGGGAAGTGGTGATGAAAGTTTGGGTCTGGGAGGAAGCACCCCTTGACCTTTTGACCTTAAGAAAGTGCTTCCTCCTTCGGCAAATAAAAAGTCCACGTTTTGGAAGCAGCAGCAGTCACAGCCTAGGCGCCCCCAGCTCGGGACCCTGGAGTGGGGAACCGTGTTCTTGTCCCCAGCTCTCTGCCTCCAACCCTGGAGGACACAGCTGACCCTGGAGGCACGCAGCCTCCTGTGGTCCTCAGTGTGGCATTCGGGAAGACAAGGGACAAGAGACAGAGGCTTCTGGGGCAAGCCTGGGCCGTGTCCAACTCCAGCGAGCTCATCTCGGCCGGCAAGAAGGAAAAAGACATTTTTGAAGCAAGAGTTGAATCAAGAGCCTCAGCGTTGATGGAACCTCTGTTTTGTTGGAACACAAAGTCCCCGTCCTACCTGGCAATTCCTCTGCCCCACGTTCTGCTCTAGAAACTCACCTTCCAGGAAAAAATATTTTGAGATGGTACCGGGGGCATGAAGAGAGCAGCCGAAATCTCCGTGTGCGCTGACGGCTCACGGGCGGGATTTGTGTGCCGTGAGGTCGCGGGGAGCACGGGCGTGGCAGGGGACGCTTCCCCCTGGAGTCGGCTCCCCGCCCCTCCTCTGCCACCGCTCAGGGCTCCATCCATCACCTGACACGTAATAACACGGTTCTTTCAAATCGTTCTCTCCGCATGTTTATCTCGCAGGAGGTTTTCTGGGCGCGTCTGAGCTGCACACCTTCCTGTCGGGCTGACCTCCGCCCCTTTTGGGACGAGAGAGGCTCAGGTGCGTGGTGACGGATGCTGGGCCCTGCTCCAGGAGGGCGCCTTCCACGTGGAATGCTCCCCTCGCGGGATGTCACCCCCGCCCGGATGAAAGCAGCCGCCACCGTGGCCGGCTTGGGCCTTGCCTGCCAGATGTGCTCACTTGTCTGGTACGGGATCCACCTGCCTAGGGGCCCCGCGGCCGCGCTCAGCCCGGAGAGAAGGGCTTCATGCAGCGAGTGACCCGCAGGGGGCGGCGGTGAGCCTGGAAGGTCACGGAGCTCGCCGCTACGCTCCTGCGACTGGCCCCTGAAACACTCGCAGGGTTAAAGGGACTTTACAAGCACAAGAAAATGATGGAAAATTAATGGACAGAACGGCGAGCTCCGAGTCTGGACCCAGGCCGGGAAGGCGGCCGCCCAGTCCGATGGCCTCTGCGGCCCGGTGCCCTGCCCGCGGTTTGTACATCAGCCCCCATGCTGCCCTCTCTCCAGAAAGAGATGTCAAAACATACCCGCAGGAGCGCTCCTTGGTTAATCCGAGTTTGAGCTTTACCTGCATCGTCGGGGCACAGAGATGATGGTTCGCTCTTTCGAGGTTCCGAGCCTCGCCGGTTCTACAAGGCTGACACCTGCTGTTGTGGGCACATGTGGCCGGGGTGGGCTTCTCCCCTGTGGGAAGTCCACCCCAGCCCCCAGCCTCACTCAGTCCCCTCGCCAGGTGCTGGGAACGCACAGAAAAACAACAAGATATCTGGGCTTCCCCGAACCCTGGGGAACCCAGCTGACCCCACAGGTGTGCAACCTCATGTGAGGCAGAGGCCTCTGGCCACCAGAATCCCCTGCAGTTAAGGACCTGAACTCTTCCCCGCTGTGCACGAGTCCCCCGGGCTTCACTGCTCCTGTCCCCCATGGGACACGCTTAGGCAGAGAGCGAGGTCTCTGAGAAAAGCTCGGATTTTTTTTCCCGAGAAAGACCACAGCAATTGCTAAAATTATCCCACGGAATTCAGCGTTTGCACAGAATGAGCATGAAGCTTCTTCCCCACCCAACCGATGATGGTGGCTGTAAGGGGACATCAGCCATAAACAAGCTAAAGAAATGGTGCTGATACTTCCTGATAGTGACAGCAAGTGTCCACGAGAATTTGGGAGCAGGAGGATGATTTTGTGCCGTCTAATTTACTGTAGTTTGGGGGTGTCTTTAGCCCAGAAAATGAGGAGCAGGTGTCCCACGTGACCAGTCTCAGCTCTGGAGGGAATCCCGCAGAAGAAGCCCCCTGCTCTTGGCCCCCGATCTCGAGACCTCAGCGAGGAGGGGGAGGGGTGTTAGTGATGCGCGTGTCCCCGTGAGCCAAACGTTATCTGCAAAGAGTCACTGAGATCTGAGCTTTTGGAAGATATCTGTCAAAGACACGTTTTTCCTTTCTACACCGTTCATACTGCCAGCAGAAACAGAGCCCAGAATGGGGTGCTTCTTGAAGCCCCTTCCCCTACGCCCTCCCAGCCCCCCGCAACCGTAAAGCACAGCAGTGAGGAGGGGGTGCTCACCTCCCTCTTGCCTAGAATTTTCTTAAAGCGCCTTTGGAAGAAGTTCTTCTGGCACGCTCAGCTCCTTAATCCCTTCCCATCGCCCTGTTTTTCCAGCACTGGTCCACGTGATGCTCAGTGACAGAAAAATGAAAACCCCCAAAAACAGAAGAAGTGCAGCCAGCAAGCCAGCAAGTGCCGGGGTGCGTTATACGTCTAGATGCGAGACACGTCTCTGGATCCTGCCGGCCTGTGCAGGCCACGCCGCCTGGCCTCTGAGTGACGAAATGAGTGACTTCATGGATAATCGCAGGGCCTGTATTCCAGTAAGGACAAGGTGACGCGTCTCGGGTCGTTTGTAACCAGCGATGAGGAGGTGGCAGGCCAGCCGAGGGGTTGAGCCGATGGCGCCACGTGGGACAGCTGGGGGCAGGAAAACCCAAGTGACATCTGTCCACTGAGTGTGACTCCCGGATAAGTTCCTTCGGTCTTGCTCAGACTGTGCTAATAAGTGGCAGGCGTGGCCCTTGTTTATGTCACACGCGGGCTCTCCAGAGGTGTCGCCCTTGCCCACGCCGTGAAGCCAGCGGGCAGGTGGGGCGTGCTGCTGGCCCCGGGTCTGCAGACTCCTTCCCCAGCTGTGAACGTCGCGTCGCGTCTCCCCGGGATGAACCCCGCTGCAGAGCTGGCTGCATGTCCCCCGAGGGAGTCACCCGCCCCTCAGTGGGATTCTGCCGTGGTGCCGGGCCACCTCGCCTGGGGGTTCACAGTCAGGCCCAGTCGTGCGGACGGCGAGATGCTCGAAGCGGGATGGGCCTGCCTCATGCCCGATGTGAGGGGGACAGAGCTGGCACCAAGCCACCAGCACGTGGGCTGTCAAAGCGAGCTGCTTCTGTCTGCTCCGGGAAAAGCTGAACGGGGTTCCCTCCCATGCCCTACATGTCAAATCGGGCCCTTGTCACGGCTACATGATAGAGCTCGTGACAGGGAAGGAAGCCGGTGAACTTGAGGTCTGCGGGCACAGGGGCCTCACGCGAGGCAGACGCTGGCAGTGGGCACTTAGGAAGGCCAGAGTTGCCAGGGACGGGCTGTCACCCTGAAGGTCCAGGACGGCGGGGGGACCCCGCG
This sequence comes from Macroglossus sobrinus, assembly GCA_004027375.1. Lineage (NCBI taxonomy): Eukaryota > Metazoa > Chordata > Mammalia > Chiroptera > Pteropodidae > Macroglossus > Macroglossus sobrinus. The sequence continues at coordinate 10,578 of PVKZ01005156.1, forward strand.
TGAGCCGACCCATCGGACGAGGCTAAGCGTGGGGCAGGCCTGGCCTTGGCTGGTGTCACTGCCGGGGGCCAAGGTGCGTGGTGGCAGCTTGGCGGATGTGAACAAGGGCACAGACCAGACACGACACACGCGGCTCCACAGCCCCCTCTGTGTGTCACGCAGAGGTGGCATCGGGCCACAAGGCTGGGCCAAAGTGACAAGCGGTGGAGGGAGGTTACAACTCAGTGACTAGTGCCCAGGCAAGGAGGGCCCCCCCCCACCCCACCAACCCTCATGGGCTCAAGGCTGGGAGACAAGGCTCGCACCTTGCTGGGACCCAGGGCGGGGCCAGCGTGGTTTCCATCGCTGAGGTCCCCTCCTGAGAGCTCACCGCAGGGCTGAGAGGGATGTCTCGGCGACGCTTGGAGGGGACGCTGCTGCCTTCACACTGCGCGCCTAGCAGATCAAACTCGGCCCGCCTGTCCATCTCTGGGTCCAGCCAACGCTGACGACATCCTTGTCCTTGCCTACAGGGCGGGTTGGGACCCAGTGAGGAACCACAGGGACTCTTGTGCAGCCTTGGGGTGCTCCAGACCCCAGGAGCTGCGATGGGCTGCGACGTGTCCCCTCAGATTCCTGTGTGGCAGTCCCGACCCCCAGACCTCAGAACGTGACGCGTTTGGAGAGGGGTCTCTACAGAGGTGATTAAGTTAAAACGAGGCCATTAGGGTGTCCCTAATCCACCATGCCTGGCCTGCTTATAGGAAGAGGAGGTTAAGACACAGATGCACGGAAGGGATGCCACACATGGACACAGGAGGTGGCGGCCGCCCGCTCGCCGAGGAGACACACCTCGGAAGGAACCCCGTGCCGGCCCCTTGATCGTGGGCGTGTATCCTCTATATTATGAAAACATAGACTCCTGGAGTTCAAGCTGCCCGGTCCGTGGTGCCCTGTTACGGCAGCCGGAGTGGACTGGCACACCAGTGGCCTCCCACTCTCCAGGGTGTGCTGAGAAAAGCTTCGTGAAGCTCGGGGACCCCAACACTTTATGAGTTAATGTGAAATCCTCATTTTTAAGGAAACCCCCCAAGCAGTAACAGTGTCCCCCTAATCAACCTTTAACATGCATCCTATGAAGCCTCTTTCTCCCAATGAGTCCAATGACCAGTGTCACCGATGACCAGTGTCACCGATGACCAGTGTTACCGATGACCAGCATCACCGATGACTAGCGTCACTGATGATAAGTGCCACCGATGACCATGTCACTGATGACCAGCATCACCGATAACTAGCGTCACCGATGATGTGTCACCGATGACCAGTGTCACCGATGACCAGCGTCACCGATCTTAGAACCAGAGCACAGACGCGTCCAGGATAACCCCGCGGGCTGCGTCCCCCTCCTGGATGCTGGACGATGACGTGATGACAACAGAGATAGATGACCCCAGAGCATGTGAAATCGGTCAACACGATAACTCATGCAGGTCTTGGCTTTCGCTTTGTTTGGGAGAAGACAGCGGGAAGAGTGAATGAAAGGCCTTAATATTCCAGTTAGAAAATTAATGGCATAAAAATGACGATCTCATTCAATGGCCATATTTCTTTGGTTAAGACGTCTGTAGGCTTTGGCCAAACAAAATGTTTTCGAGCTTTGGAGGAGCTGTTTAAAAGACCAGGTCAGCTAGCAATGGATGGACCTGCAAATGTGAATGATGAATAGAAAGAAGTCTGTGGGATTTTCTGTGGGCTTCCGGCAGCTGTGCACCCCCAAAATCTCCACGTGACGAGCCCGGTGGAATTCCCACGGGGCGCCCCTTCACCACAATCCCTGGGAGTGGAGGCGGGACTGCTTCTTACTTTAAACTGTGTTATTATAATAGAAGAATTCGCTAATGACCCAAGAGGAAATGCTAAAGGAAAAAAACCATACTCACAAAAATGATTTTATTTTTCCACGTTCCTTTCCAGTGATTGTTCAAGAGTATTTCCAATTTCGTAATTAGGATGATGAAATAATATTCCTATCATTTTTTCCTTCTTTATTTTAAGTGATTGCCCTTAGGATGAAAGCAGGAATGATTTTTTTTGGGGGGGTCAGCGAGCCTGAGCGTGTTGCTAAACTGTTTCCACAAGCAGAACGGGCATTATCGGAGAGGGACAGTTTCCTCCTCACCGCTTCAGTTGTGTCTTTTTTTCAAAGTTCTTATTTTAAAAAGGTGAACGTTGACCCTTAACTTTGGAAAACATTCGCATTTAAAAACTATGAAAAAGACAGGCTAGTTTTCAACCTTGTTCTGATAACTGCAAATCCTTTAGTAAAATTATCTGAGTAGCTCCTTGATCTGTCTGCCTACTGAGATTTGGACATTTTTCTAACAAATTGGAATGAAGATTTGATATTCACACCATCTCCTTTCTGTTGCTGGGATGGTTCTCGCAATCTGTTATTTTTCTTGATTTTTTAAAAAAATTTTAGTTATGAAACATCCATGCAGTTAAATCTGTTTGATGTTTCATTACAGTTCCTTTTGCCCTGGGGTCTTCAGAAAGCCCCCCGCCTGGGTTAGTTGGGCGAATGTCCCCTCCCCGTCCCTAGTGCCCATCCCCCCTCCCCTCTCTTCCCTCCCCCCTTCCCCTCCTCTCCTTTCTCTACACTTTCTGCTGGACCTCCTGGCCTGGCCCTTGTCCTCGACTGGGACTGTCCAGTTTTACAAATAAAAATTTCAGTCAGCCATTTGAATTGGATTTCAGATAAACAATAAACAATCTTTTTAGAAAAGCATGCCCATGCAAATATTTAGGACATACACTGAAAAAAAAAAAATCGTTGCTTATGTGAATTCGCATTGACCTGGACGTCCTGTGTTTCATCTGGGGTTCTCGCTTTGGGTCTCATCTGGTGTCCCGTGTCCCGTCTTGCTCTCAGTCCTTGGAGGACGTGCCACGTGCCCGAGGCCCAGAGGTGGGGTGCCCGCGTGCAGGCCCCAGGTGCTTCTTGGGCCGAGGGGTCCTCGGTTTCCTCATCTACACCTGTTCATTAGGACTGTGGTGACAGAGTCCTCATGAGGGGCTCAGACGACAGAAGTTGGTTTTCTCGCGGTTCTGGAAGCTACAAGGCCAAGGTCAAGGTGTTGGCAGAGCTGGTTTCTTCCTTCTGCCGTTGGCTTGTGGATGGTCTTCTCCCTGCGTCCTCACGTGGTCACCCTCTGTGTGTGTCTTATCGGGTACTGGGGGGTAGGACTCGAACACGTGAACCTGGGGGACACACTTCAGCCCGTAATCGCATCCTTTGCTCTCACGGGTGTCTTTCTGAGGCCCTCACCTTCCGCCTCGTTCTCTCACTCGACGGTACATCTGTGGTGTCTAGAGCTGGACCCCGAGAAGCTCTGCAGTCGGGGGGTGCCGTGACTTCCACGAGGCCTTCTCCCCAGGCTCCCGCTCCAGCTCTGCTTGGTGGGGCCTCCACGGGCGAGGCCCTGTCCACTGCGGACAGATTACCCAACGCCGGCCACACCCTGCTGGACCTCAGATTGGAGCAGCTCCCGGAAACGCCTCGGCCCACACATCTGCCCGATCTGGACGGCTGTCTGAATCCCTCTGGAAATCGTCCCTCCGCCTTCTCGTTGTTGGGTTGTGGACTCCTGGCTGCTTTCCCGAGGACCTGCCTTAGCAAACAGGTCATCCATCTCCTCCGTGCTTGTCCCCTCCCTGCCTCCTGCCCTTACTCCTCAGGCCACTCTGTCAAGGACCCAGCAGGCCTCCCACCTGGGTCCACCCAAGTCACTGTCCCAAGTTATTGCTGACTTACCTTTTTTTTTTTAAAGAAAGGAATTTATAATCTACTCCATCTAGAGTGCATCGCAACAGATGACCTATGGGATGGTTTCACTGTGATACAGTTCTAGGTTTTACAAATCGTTACCATACCATTTATTGATGATCTATTTTTCCTTCTCCATCATTTTTCCGATACTACTCAATCACATATAAAATATCCTCCCCCATAATCCATGCTATCACTATCCATGTGTGGCCTCCATATAAGGGGAGTCCAAATCTCAAAGACAGTACAAAAAAAAATGTAAACTACCTTTTAATTTGCTTAAATCGATCCCACGTGGAAGAGAATATTTTTGATGTATTGGGTTAAGTAAAAAAGATAATTAAAGTTAGCTTTGCCCATTTTCTTTTACTTTTATTAAATATGGCGACTAGAAAATGAACAATTCCATGTGGGACTAACCGTATTTCCACATGTGATCAACTGACTTTAACTCGATTGCATTTCTTTTATCTCCGTCTCAGGGCTTAAGCCAACATTTTAATGTTTTAATTAATGTTTTTCTTGAAAAATATTTTAAGATCTGGTAGGCGTATAAACATTTCCCCCATTCATCTTATTTTTCATTTGGAAGTCTCTGCCAATTGTTATTTCCGATGAATCTCCAAATGTTTTTGCCAGATTCATAAAAAATTCTGTTTGGGTGATTCATCACGACATCTAGAAATATTTTTCTCCCCTCAAATCAATCATCTTTTGGGATTCCTGACAGAACTTTGAGGGTTTTATTTTTAAGTCACTTATCTGCTCAAAATCACTTTTATATGTATAATATTTTTGGTGCTCTTGGGGATGGATTTCTACAGAGATGCTATTGTTTTTGCATATTTGTCCTTTAAAGTTATGTCACTGAGCTATTTGTAAATGGTGATATATTCTGACTGGCATCATCTGTGGAGAGTAAATTTTCTCCTTTTCCCTTGTGCATTCATTGCGTTCTGTTTCCTAGGTTATTGTGTTTTAATGTCCAGGCCTTCCAAACTCTAATAAATAATTATGGTGGCAGTAGGTATAGCTCCTGCAAATAATTTGCTGAATATTGCTTTTTGGAATATTTACCCTTTTAAACTTGGCAATGCTTTGTCTTGGCTTCGATTGCCTCCAAGGACACCCATTAAAGAGGAATTTGTCCTTTCCAAGTAAAATAAGCAATCCAGAAAACAGAATTTCACTCTGGCTTTCTGTAACCCACCCACTATAAAAATAAAACAAAACCATTTTTCTTTTCTTCTTCTTTTTTTTTTTTTTTTTTGGTTTTTGAGACATACTTTCATAGAGTAACATGCCAGAATGCAGACTTGCAAAAATATTGATAAATAGAGAGCCAGGTATATGCTCTCTTCCCTGGGCTCAAGTTCAAGAAACATGAGTTAGGGTTCGGCTTTGTGTTAGGTTAGATTTCAGAGTTAGGATTAAGGCGAGGGAAACCTGGTTGAAATGCCCTTCTGTATTGAATTTCATTTTTAAAGCTCTCTAAAATTCCATGTAACGTTGAAAAAAAAAAAATGACTGGATTCTCCAGACAACATTTAGAGGGACTGTATGCTTTACATGGATAGATAAAGAAAATAGCATTCTTTGCATTTTTGTAGGAGAAGCCACAGGAAAACGCTGTTATACAAACACGAAGATGGAAGTGTCATACACGTGCCATCAGCCAAGACTGCTGTGGCCGGCGGGTCCCCCAGACCAGGTGACTGCCTCCTGCTGGTGCGGGAACAGGGGCAGCTGGCCATCACCTGACGCGGGGTCTTCGGGAGGGGGCATTCGGCTGTGTCTGGAGTCGGGTCAGCGACCTGGGTGATGAGAAGTGTCGTCTTCATCCTTCAGTGTTGTCTGATGGGACTAAGCCTAGTGTCTTTAACTCAGCCGGGTATTTCTGGGCTGTGAAAACTCTGGGTTCGTGTCTACCCCAAGAACTGCTCAGTGGGGCTTGTCGCTGACCCCATATGCCCCCCTGGATCTGACAGCGTATTTTCAGATGACCCCTTTGTTATGGGGACGCCCCTGGGACGGTGTTCCGTTCGATAAACCAGTGCCCCCACCCAGCCAGCGCTCGGCTGATGGTCCTGCATATTCCTACGGTCAGATTGCATCTGGACAGAACCAGAGGCCAGGATTCTTCTTTTCCCAACTCTCCCATCATTCCTGCTGTCCTCTGAATGGCCTCTGAGGCTTCTCTCACGAGGACCGTCTCTCCAGCAGCATCTCCTGCCCGGAGGGGCCACAAGATGGCCCCTCGTGGATGGGAGAATGGACGCATGAGAGCTTTGGGCGATGGAGGGCTGGGAGTGTCAGGTGGACCCTCTGGGAAGCAAATGCAGAGGCCAAAGAGATGCCCAGTTATGGAGGATACTGGCTTTGAGAGGACTAGAGGGAGACAGGATGGGTGGGGGTACCATTCTCTCGACACAGAGCTGACATGCTCCCTCCCGCCCAACGGGAGTTCCTGGGGGAGTCTTGTGTCAGGTGGGAATGGCCAGGCCCTTGTACCCAGAGTTACTTAGCCACTGGCTAAGGCCACCCCCAAGATCAGCCAGGTCCCGGCTCAAAGGCTGAGGGTGACCTATAAGCTGTCACCTCACATCGGTCAGCCAACCACACTCTTCTCGCTGTGGAATCTGAGCTCCATGCTCAGTAGAAGCATCACCCCTCTGCGGTCCAGGACCTGGCGTTCTGGGGACGTGCCGCTGAGCGAAGGAGGCTCAGTTCTCGCGAGAAGGCTCCCCCCACTCCCAGCGCTGCACCCCCCACTGGGATCTGGTTCCCACTGGAAATAGGGATCGGTACCTCTCGCCCCACTCAGCTCACCCCTTCCTGGGGCGACACCATGCGAGACCCCGCTTCCTGACATCTCAGCTGTGCGGGCCATCAGCAGGGCAAGGGCAGCTGCTGGGAGTCTGGGTTTCCTCGCCCACGGGGAGTTCAGATTGAATCATCGCCAGCAGTAAACCTTCCACCAGACGGGGGCAGGGGCGGGGAGGGGTGATAACGTGCTATCTCTTCTGCTAAGCCCTTTGTAAACACATGTGTCAGTCACTCGGCTGATCCCAAACGAGATAAGAGCGGATCCAGAGTCCCCTCTGACAGCGTAAGGGCCCAGCCAGGACCCTTCTGCTCTGGTTTGTATTAGCTCTGCAATTAGGAGGCTCAGGGGAGGCCTCAGGGAGGGGGCTTTCTCACCACATGAAAGGGAGGAAAGGTCGGCCCTAAAAGGAGGCAGTCCCCAGCTTTTCTTGGCAGTTGTTCCCAGACCTTGGAAAAGGCCGGTGCTTTTGAAAGACGAGGTCACGGGGAGGGAAAGCCATCAGGGGCAGGCTGCATGAAAGGACCCTTCCCAAAGCGAGCTGCTTCCTTCCTTTCCCAGCCCACGCTGGCTCGAATCTGCCTCTCTTGGACCAGGACGGGGGCAAAGGGAAGTAGGATGCGATTCTGGGAGGAGCTGAAGTGAGTAAGTGACCTGCGTGGCTCCCCAGGTCTCTCCATCCTCGGGGACCAGGTGAACCTGCCATTTCGGAACACGCTGGCAGGAGCTGGAGTCCAGGCCAGGGCTGAGCAGCCAGCCAGTAGGACGAATTGTCCCCATACCCTGCCCAGCCAGAGGACAGCCCCTCCGCCGCCCAACCTGCACCTCTGAGGCCTTCTTAGGGGATAGGAGGACCAGAAGGGGCGGGGCCTCAGAGTCCCTCAAGGTCAAGGACTCTCCTCCTTTTATGGTTTCTATTCCATTGCCTTGCAGGAGGGCCTGGCACCACTCAGGTAGGCATCCAGCACATTCTCCTCGAAATGAGTCTTAAAGGATTTTGGAAAAGACCCAGCCGTGATCTTCCTGTCCACACTGGTGACAAAGTCCACCTCGGTGCTGTGAAATGTCTGAGGTCAGACAACCGTTTGTCCCCTTTTTCTGTGCATGCCTAGTGGGAATAATAACGGATGGCACAGGGGTCTCCCTGATACGCCCACCACCCTCCCTCCCTGCTCAGCACTTTTGGGTGGTGGTGGTGACTCCATCCCCAGCCCCTGGACACCTAGTCCCCCCTGGAACGGTGGGTGGGGGTAACCTGGTCACAGAGGTTGGGTCAGGGGTGCTCTGCCGGCCCCAACCCTCAGGCAGTCTGATATGAACGAGGAAGAATGCAGACAAGACCGCTGCCATCTTGGAATTACAGGTGGGGGCGGGGAGGCAAACGCAGAGTGATAGGCAGAGATGGAGTCAGACTCCAGATGAAGCGTGCGGACGTCACCCCCACCCCCGCAGGTTGTCATTGGGGTGCCAACCACTTGCCTTGGCTGTTTCAGCCAGGCTGAGTCAGATGCTTGAGACAAAGGGGATGGTGACGACGACTGGGTGAGGTGAGCGCACCGTTGACCGGAGCATAAATAAGGCGCCGACCTTGACCTTGACCGCCCGTGTCAGCGCCGGCAGCTCCCGTGCTGCTCCCTTTCGCTCTGAGATGCGCTGTGTTTGGAAGGGGTCACGAGCTCTTCCTTTCCGGTTGTTCCTGAGGCTTTCGATTCTAAAAGAACAGTCCAGGATCTGTCCCTAAGAGCAGAGGTGGCCGGCTGCACCTTTGGGCACTCCCCCTGCGGGCGCAGCCTGGACGGGAATGGTGGCAGCTGCAGCCAGGCATGTGGGGGAGGGGGCAGGCTGCTCCCCTGGGGGGGGAGGGAGCATGCGGGATGAAGCTGCGGGAAGCCCGCTGCGTCTGAGTTCTGGCTTCAGCGTGATGAGGGGCCGCGGTACCAGGTGGCCTTGTCCGCGGGCAGGACCCTCTCCCCTTGTGCCCCAACCTCTAAGGCCACACCTTCCCGGCCCGTGTGACATAGCACGGGGCGTGCTCTGCCAATGGCAGGCGAGCGAACCCACAGCCCAGAAACCGTCTTGCAAGGCCAGGTGATGATGGATGCTCACGGTGGAAACACGGGTGTAAAGAAGAGAATTGCTTACACACTTCCGAGGGCTCCTCGTTTTTTAAAACAAATATTGAAATATAATAGTCGTGCAAAAGTGTGCAAGGTCTAAGGGCGAGGCTGGGCAGATTTTCACAAATCGAGCTCACGCATGGCAACAGTGGCGCCCTTCAAGCCTCTCCGTGTCCCTGGCAGCCACCCCGCCCCTCCGGGGGGACAGCTAGCAGCACACAAACGGTTCCCCACGCTTCGCTCCTCCCGGGGGCTGGACCTCCATGCTCAGTGCCTCGTCCCCAGGGCTGGTCCGCTCCACGGCAAGTGTGGGGTCATCCTCGCTGCCTGCAGGACCCTCTCGTGGGAATACAACACAGTCCGTTTACCCATCGAGAGGAACGCGTGGCCCTTGGGGTAACTTCCTTGCGGGGCCATTACAGAAGGCGCTCCCGTGAGCACTGTTGGTGAACACGTCTCCTGATGAGCACGTGTGCCCATTTCTGATGGGTGTGTACCTGGGGGTGGGCTGATTTTAGCGGGGACGGTTTTCTCAGCTGGTACCCTAGTAAACGCCCCCCGCAGTGTATGAGCTCTAGCCACGGTCTGGCCCACTCATTATTTTCCCCATCATCTTTCTTTTATCCGTTCCTTTCACATGTCGATGGGCTGTATGAACAGCCTCATTTGTGAAGTGTCTTTTGGAACCTTTTGTCCACCTTTCTACTGGGCTATTCATATTTTTTTTGTATTGATTTTTAGTAATTACTTATACATTTTGGCCATGAATCCTTACGTATTGCAAAATCCTTACGAATTTCTCCTCCTCCTCTGTACCTTGCATTTCTGCTTTCTCATCTTATTATTTTTCTTTATGGTTCAGCATTTTTTATATTCCTTTTTTTGAGAATTCTGCCCACCTCATGTCCATGAAAACATTTTTTTACCTATATTCTTTATTGTTTTTTTTTCCTTTAACATTTAAATCTATAATAAACCTGGAAGTGATTTTTATATGGGATGTTTTTTCCCAGTGGATATCCACTTAAGTCAGCAGACCTTCAGTCTTTCACTCAAAATATTATAAATATACACGGACGTTTATTTATAAGTAAATATCTTAAAGCATGGAGAATATTTTAGCTTTGCTGTTTAAATTAGCGTTGACTCGTTGTCATCTAAATCCACCAAACATAATTTTTAGTGTCTGCATGACATTCCATTATATAGTTATAGACATTTATTTAGTCATCCAAATGCTATGGGATATCCAAATTACTGCCAGATTTTTATACTCACAGATAAAACCGATACAGAAAAGTAGGTACATATTTCACTATTCCAATGTGTGTACCTCGGAGAGAGTCCCAGGAGCGACCCAAATAAATGTTCGTCATTCCTGCCAAATGGCTTTTTAGAAGATATGTTGAAAACACGGCTCCATGAAAACAGACAATTTTGCTCCCCTCGTGACACTACAATTTGTCAGCGCTGAGCACTGTTGGTAAAATCTGTTGACAATTACACAGGCGATCATTCACATCTTGATGTTGAATTGGGTTGTCTTTTAAAAGCGGATTAAACACCGTGTTAGTCATTTATTTGATCTGCAAAGAACAGTGTGTTCAATCACTGCCTTCTTTTCTCTAAAGGTGTGTTCCCTTTCTTTTCATTGGTTTTTCTGAGCTCCTTATAGAAACGGAAGAAACCAATCACGTTCGAGACAGATTTCTGCCAAGGTCTTTCCACGTTGCGTGTTCATTTAACTGCGATATGTTTTTATGTAGTTAAGACTGTCGATCTTCATTGGATCCTTTCTCTTGCTGTTCCTCTTTGTAGCTTAGATCGAATATGGACTCCTTTTGCCTTCAGCTCCTTCATCTGTCTGAAACTCATCCCGCTGCTTTGATGGGAGACATGGATCTAAATGTCTGACTTCACCCCCGTCCCCCCTACAGCTGGCTAATCTCCCCAGCTGCCCAGCAGCGAGGCGGGGGATTTTGTGTTCACTAGCATCCCACTTCGGGGGAGAAGCAGCGTCGCTGGGAAGAGTCTCCTGTCACAGTGGCCGGAGGACGAGCTGGGGGCCTGCGTGATCCCTGTGTGGGAACATGTGACGGTGGCAGTGGGGAGCTGCTGCGCCCTTGGGTCCAACGCGGGGAGAGCGGGAAGGGAGGGAGACGGGCTTGCGGGGTGGGAGGGGAGAGTCAGAGGCCTGAGAAGAGGTTGGGACAAGCGGGGGTGCCAGCAAAGCTTGTCGCCGGTGGGGTGGCTGACACGTGCCCGTTCGGGTGGGCGATGCCTACGGTGTCGTCATAGTGTTGTGGTGTCTGGTGAGGCTCGGAGAGCTGTGGGGTTCACACCTGACTGTGCCTCCTCAGGCAGAAGCCAGGATGCAGGGGTGTGGGGCGGCCGTGGGCCAGGGCCACCGCGGGAGACTCGGCTGCGGCACACGGTCTCGAGGGACAGGGAGGGCCCCGGCTCACACCCCCAGATTAATCCTGCCCTGTTGCTTTGCCATGTGCTTTGGCTTCTTCCTTCGTCAGCAGAGCTGCCATGTTTATTTTGTATTGTTCTATTCGAAGTTTGCATCTCTAAGCTGCCAGCAGTAGTGATGTGGAGCCTCTGTCTGTCTGTCTGTCTGTCTGTCTCTTTCTGTCTCTCTCTCTCTGTCTCTCTGTCTCTCTCTCTGTCTCTCTGTCTCTCTGTTTCTCTCTCTCTATCTCTCTGTCTCTCTGTCTGTCTGTCTCTCTGTCTCTCTCTCTCTCTTTCTGTCTCTCTCTGTCTCTCTCTCTGTCTCTCTGTCTCTCTGTTTCTCTGTCTCTCTGTCTCTCTGTGTCTCTCTATCTTTCTGTCTCTGTCTGTCTCTTTCTGTCTCTGTCTGTCTGTCTATCTCTCTGTCTCTCTGTCTGTCTCTCTGACTCTCTGTCTGTTTCTCTGTCTCTTCTCTTTTTCCATCTTCATCATTTCTAAGTATTCAGTACTGTCCACGTAGGTCATCATGCAACCAATCCCCAGAACTTTGTCGTCTTGCAGACTGTCACTCCGTCCCCATGAAATAACTCCCGTTTTCCGCCTCCCTAGCCCCTGGCAACCACCGTTCCATTCTCCGCCTCTCTGGATCTGACTCTTCGTGGACCCTCGTCTGCGTGGAACCGGGCGGCGTTTGTCTCTCGTGACTGGATTGTTTCACTTAGCACGGTGCTCTCAGGGTTCACGTGTGCTGTAGCGTGTGTCACGACTTCCTTCCTTTCTAAGGCTGGATAATATTCCCTGTGTGGACAGATCACGTTTGTTTACCTGTCATTCATCACGAATACCTGGGTTGCTGTCCCCTCTTGGCGATTGTGAATAACGCTGTGATCAGACTTTACTCTGCACCCTGAACACTAAAACTGCAGCCCACACTTGGGGGCTCCGCATGGTACTCCAGAATGCGGGGTCCGCCTGTGACTCTCGCCGTTAAAGGAAACGGCCTCGTCCGGCCTCAGGGTCAGCATGCGAGGGCCACAGCGCTGGACGACGCTGGCTCTGCGGCCCCTGGACACAGCGGCCCTGGGCTATCACAGAGGGAGCGTCAGGAGCACGGCCTGCCTCGGGCCTGCCACGCGGCTCTGCACCCAGCCCTGGTGGGGCTCGTTCTATCCCAACGTTCTCATTGGGGGGCTCCAGCTGACCCCAGCCCTCCACGTGGATCGTGATAGTCATTTATCTCCAGGGAGAGAGAAGTTTCCTGAGACACGGAGTGGGGGTGGCACTAGGGACCTCTCCCCGGCCCGCCTGGGGTCGGTCAGTATTCCTTTCTCTGGGGGCGCTCCCTGTGGGCGAGGGCCCACCCATGCTGTGAGCCATGGAGAGGTCACTGGAGCTGGCTTCTGAGCCAGCTCATTCATTCGACAAATATCCAATAAGAGCTTCTTATACATCAGTCTCCCCGCTGGGCTTATAGGCCACAGGCATGGATAAGAATCTTTGCCATGGACAAAATGACCGTGCACCATGAGGACACAGGAGCCGTGCGCGGTGAGATGAGCCCCGGGGTGGAGTGTGGGCAGCGTCACCGCCCGATCTGGCCTGGGTCTTTGTCCCATCAGGCTTTGAAGTGCCACCGCCGAGCTCCAGAGTGTCTGCTGGAGTCCCACTCTTGCTCTATGTCATTCCCGGCTGGAATGACATACTGTTTGGACGCACCCTTCCTGATCCAGGCGAACCTTATCTCATACCCCGCGGGACAATAGCTGGAGCGCGGATACGAGATTACAAAACGTTCAGTTCGCATAAACAAAACCCATCAGCCCGCCTAGCACAGGCTGGGGCCGGGGACACTTTGTTACCAAGTCCAACAGGCAGGGTGGTGGCTGTGTTCAGGGGTGTCCTTGCCGGAGAGGGCACTCTTCCTGTTTCGCTGTGTCTGTGTCCTGCCTGTGGCACTCTGCTGGACACGTGCCTTCTCCTGCCCGGTATCCAGTCTCCTTACCTGAACATGGGACCTTGGTCTTTCTCTGGGGACTCACTGTCTTCTGTGTCCACCTCCCCTTCGAACGCATCCAACGCCACAGATGGAGGAGCTCGCGCCAAAGCAGATCAACTAGAGTCACCTGGCATTGGACCGCCAGGCTGCGTGGCTCAAGGTCAGAACCTGGCTCGGACGTGTTGACCGTGAGGCCCGAGACCCCAAGGAGTCACCCGTTAGTTCTGGGCACCTGGATCCCCAGACACCTGTTGGCTCCTGGCTGGCTTTCCGTTTTGTGGGACATCCCATATTTTTTTCTATATAACCCTATTTTGCGTTAGCCAGCCATGGTCTACTCCTGTCATTCACAACTACAGCGTCCCGATGGACGATTGTCAAGGTCGCATAGGCAGATGGGGGTCAACAAACCGGGAGCAAAGAGAAGAAAAGTTAAGGGACGAAAGGCAAAGAAATGAAGATGAAGAATGCGTCCAGTGTCATTGGGAGACCACGGCCAGACTAGAGAAAACGGGAGAGAAAAAACTCTGGTCCAAGCACGGAATTCACCAAGAAGGGAGGGGTGAGATGGAGGGCTGCGGACTCACCCAGGTTGAACCCGGGGAGTCTTCGTGTGACTAGCGAGCACAGATGGATCGGATTAAGAAATCCTCGGATTCACCTTCTCCGGGACACGTTTTCCATGCGAGTGTGATTATCTCGCTCTTGCGTCCCACTGTGAGTTCACACGGCCCCAAGTACCACGTGCAAACGCGGGGCCCGACCGTGAGGCCACGTCTTGGCTCGGAGCGCCCGGGACGAGGCTGACGCAGGCCAAGTCCTGCTGGACCGGCCTTGCTTCTGGGACCAGCAGTAGCTGTTTACACGGCAACCAAGTTATAACACACAAAGTTCACATCCCAAGCGCCCAGGACTTTCCGAGCCCTGCCTTTTGCGAAGTGTCCAAGGCTCTGAGCCCAAACGCCATCCCTCCGTTGGGGTGCTCCTGTCCACGTGCTGAGTGGACATCTTTCTCCAGCTGGGTCAGAAACTGTCCAGGGTTCCCTGGACACTCTGGGCAGGCTGGGGCGCCCCTCACCCCAGTAATAACCCCATCCCGGGGAATGACCCCAGCTGCACCTACGGCCCGGGGCTCTGTTCCCACTTCGTTATTCCTGGGATTGCCGCCAGCCACACAGGGGAGGAGGCGATTCTTCGAGCATCGTGTCAAAGGCAGGCCAGGATTAATGCTGGCGAAGCAGAGGTCTGGTTCCAACCTCAGAGACGTGGGCTCCTAACCGTTCCTGCCTCATTGGCCCCTTCGAAAATAAGACCAAAGCTATAAACACTCAAAAACAAGTGACACAAAGTGATGCCCAGTTTCGGGGTGTTTGTGGAATCTCTTAAGCGTGTCCTTCAAACTTTAGTTGGGGTCCAAAGCCGTCCCCAGACCCGTGGAACCTTCTACGCCTTCCCCAGTGTCCCTCAGATGGGCCGTGACTCTCCTGCGGCAGCAGCCCCTGTGTCCGGCCACACGCCAGACGCCAGAGGTGGCCCTGAATCTGTGGGTCAAGGACGGAGTGCCAGGGTCTGAGAGGAAATGTCACGAGCCACCTAGGGAGTCACTCAAGATGGTGGGGAGGCCGTGTCTCCAGGAGGTGTCACGCCTTCTCCACACGGAACATCAGAGCCAGCCCATGATGGTCCCCGCCCATGGCCCTGAGGACAAGTCCCCCTCAGGCCCACGGCAGGCACACACATGCACCCCCGATTGCAGAAACACACACACACACGCAGATCCACGCACACACGCAGACACACTGCGCAGGCACACACATGCACGCACATACATGCTTGAGAGCCAGCTATGCGTTTGGCCAAATGCCGAGTGACCAAATGTCGAATCAGTGGTCCAACGACACTCAGATCAAGGCCTCTGGATTCTAATAACAAAAAGAATGCAATTTACATTTACTTAAACTTTGATTGAAATGTTTATTATTACACTTTTATTAAGATCTTAGAGGTCAAAGGTTAAAGTTTGACAATGCAGATCAGGAACAAAGATTTCTGTGCCTCAGCCCTTATCCTGTCTTTGGAATGCACCCTGCGTGGCCGCCTCCCCCACCGGCCTGCAGAGAAAGACCTTCTGCAGGGCTGGCCACCCTGAGCCTGACCTTGGCCCTGGCCCCAGCCCCTCCCAGCCGGCTCCTGCCCAGCCGCGCCCTGTCAGGGAGGGAACTTGCCAAGGCTGCCTTGGAATCATCTGTCAGGGGTGACAAGTGTGCTGTATCAGTCAGGAAATGGCTCATGAATCACTAGAACGTTTCCCCAAACAAAATCTATCCAAGGAACACAAAGGGTATATACTGTCCCCTCCACCAGACCCCGCTCAGCTGTCCCCGGTGCCGAGCAGATGGCTGAGGTGAGTGGCAGCATCTCCCTCACCTCGGGGTTGTTTACAATGCCCTGGCCGAGCACGTTCATTCCCGGCACCCAGGATGGGTAGACCACGTGGCTTGTCTGCGTTGAAAGGCGCTGTCCACGTGGATGATAAGGAGCTTTTGCTCTTCAGCAGGGCTCTCCGGGGTTTGGTGACATCCCCGCTGACGATTGCTATGGGCCAGGAGGAAGAATGGTGAGCCTTCTGGCTTTGGGACAAAATTTTAAAGAGACATAGGAGCCCTCTGGGGCATATTAATACTTACTGCAAATATTTAACTCAAATTCCTGCACCTATGTCCACAATTTATCTCCTCTGCTTATCTTCACGGTGGCCGCTCAGGTCCAAACCCCATCCTCTCTCACCTGGGTGCTATGTCAGTCCCGGTCTGTCTGTCTGCCTGTCTTGTGTCTTCTTCCTGAAGTCTGTCCCCACATAGCAGCCCGAGGAAGCTTGACAGAGGCCAAAGAGACATCAAAATCCTCGCAGGAAGCCAGGGGATCCCGGGATGAAAAGGCTCTAACTGTGTGACAAATATATGAAATAATGTCACTGAAAGACAGAGCGGGGGAAGAGGTGCCACCTGAGCGACTTTGGGAACGAGTGTCTTCTGCAAGGCTAGAGACAGACGGGACTCTGCAAGAAGCTGTCCTTGAGTTGGTTAAGTCGTTTCTCTCAGGGAGATGGGTTAGCTGCTCTGAAGCCACCTGTCTGCCAGAGTTGAACGATTCAGCAAACGCTGGGAGCCGGGCGTCCCCCCTCTCGGAGCGGGAGCTTAGAGATACGCAGGGCATAGCGTGATCCTGGAGACGCAGGAAACGCCAGTGGGACGCATGCTTAGCCTGACGTCAGAGCGGATGGATAAGCAAGAAGACTTACAGATGTGTGCACATACGTGGGCTAGCGCACACACTTCTGTCGCTAAGCTCTTCTGCCGAGAGAGCCCAGTAGCAGTGAGCACACCCGGCACCCGTATCTTGGTCTCTAAACATCATCCTCCAATAAAAGGAACACGGCTCCTTAAAGAAACGGCCGAGTCTAAAGCTGGGGCAAGAAATATGTAAGAGCATCTTATAGCGCTAGAAGATAAGGAAGTGCTCAAAAGGCAAAATCCTAAATAATGAATAATGATGGACTGTTATTGGCTGATGAGTGGGAGAAATCCATCTTACTAACGTAAGAGATTAGCTACAGAAAAAAATGGGAACCCTCTACTATCTTTTCAACTTGTCTATAAACTTAAAACTATTCTAAAATTTAAAATTATTTTTTCAACAACTCTTTAGAAACATCCCCAAAGCCCTTGACTCTTTCCCTTTCTTTATCCCTCCCTCTGTTTTCTCATCCCCTTGTGCTCCAGTCACTTTGGCCTCCTTTCTGTCCTGCCTGTCACGTTGTGCTAGGTCGCCTGTACTTCCAGAACTTTCTATGTGCGCTTGCCTTTGCCTAAACTGCCCCTTTTCATGGGTCTGGCTCCTTCTTTGCGTCAGGTCTCAGCTGAAATGTCACTTATTCAGAGACCACACTCTCTCTCTCTCTCTCTCTCACACACACACACACACACACACAGATATGCTGGCATACCACAACCTCGTTTGCATTTTTCCTTGCACTAGCCATTGTGTTTCATCATCTGGTTTATTATCTGTCTCTCCATTAAGATAATAAAATCCTGGAAGAAGGTATACGCTGATCATCATTAACTACCTAACATTTAGTTCAGCATGAGGCACATAGCAGCTCAGTAAAAATGCACTGAAGTAAATGGATAAAAGTATTAATCAATCAATCAACCTTATGTGATGACAGTCATCAGCTGTGACAAGTGAGGTCTCTGCCCATCGGTTTGGCACGGGTCCGGGATCCAGGGGGCCACCAAAGTCAACTTTGTGAAACTGAAGACCATGCAAAATGTAGAGTTTTGTACATTTTTCCTTAAAATATATTTAATAATTATTTGATTTCTTAGCACTGGAGACTAACTAAAATGGACCAAGTCAAGAAACTCATTAAGAATTTTCTGGATCAATAAGTGACTCTCTCAATTTAGGGCTGATTTGAAGATCTGCCACCATGCAAGGAGCTTCGGACTCATGTCCTGGAGAGGGGTCCCAAGGGAGGAGCCGATGGGAGAGACACCTCGTGTCACGTGCAGGCGAGGAAGTGACCGCGAGCCCCCAGCCTTATTTTAGGAGTCTGTGCTTCAGCTGAGATTCTGTTTCCCCGTCCCAGATGTCCAAAGCTTCCGATAGAAATAAAACCCCATAATTTCCTGGAGAATGCTGAGACCACGGGCACAGGGGACAGCCGCTGAGCCGGGCTGACGTCGGAAGGGATCCTAAACAGATCATTAATTTGTGCAACAAATACGTATTGACCAGACCGCTTAGAGAACTTGGATTTTGGAACTTCCGTACACACACACACACACACACACACACACACACACACACACACACATTTTTGTTGTTGTTGTTGTTACTCTTGTTTTTTTTTTCTGGCTCAAACCCCTGATAAAATCCCCTGAGAATAGAAGACCTTCTGAGTTTTCAGTTGCCTCAGAAGTTGAGAAGACTGCAAGGTGGCAGTGTCAGAGATAGCCGATTCCCGGCATCTATGCGAGGGACACAAGGACACTCAGGTGACAGCCAAGAAGCAGGGAATGGGCGTGAGGCTTTGGGGGCCCCCCCATTCGAACAAAGTGGGCCATTTTATAAGAGCGTTCTAATCATTACGGAGCCTTGGCCACGAACCCCAAGTTGCTTCACTTCCCAGCTTTCCTGCGTCCCCCCTCAGGGGTCCCTCATGAGCCCAGGATGTGGCAGCTTCTCGGGTTTCTCCTGCCTGGCCCCTCTGTGATTCAGTCCTGCTGATTTATGATACCCTCTCTGTCTTTTAGAGTTTCACAGAAGACTCCGCAATGCGACTCTGCGTCAGGAACCCAAACAACAAATCTCTGTTACAGTTTCGCCTTAAAATCGAACGGGCTATGACTGACGTTCAGTGGATGAGGTCCCTGGGCTTTGCCAGGTCCGTTGGGGTTGCTTAGGACTATTGTGTCCCCTCTATGGTTCTTTCCAGGGTCCACGTACGTGAGGGCATAGGAGAGCTGACTCTGGATAGCAGAGGCCATGCTCAGAATTTCCAGACCCTCAGGAAACAGGAGACCGTGAGCTTCTAGAAAGCACAGGCACGGAAGGCGGTGGACAGCTGGAACATCTGGCCTTATAAAACCCAAATAACACCCCATAAAATGTCTTTTATTCATTTATTTTGACAACCGAAGCAGAGTTTCCATTACTCATGACTATGTGGGTCTCACTGGTAGTGTCCTGCTGCTCCGTCCATGCTGCCTTCTTGACGACGTCCTGGTCACAGATTCCCTGCCCTCCACTCCTCCTCGCTGTCCCCCGGTGCTTCAGCAGCTCTGAATCCTGCACTCAGGCTTCAGCCTCTGCCTAAAGACCCTTCTCCCCGCCACTGTCCACTGTAACTCCGTTTCTCCCCTTGGACCCCCTTCCCGAGGCCACTTGCCAGGCCACTCCACGTGGTCTTGCGTGTGACGATCCTGCCACCTTGTCTACCCCTGTCTGTCTTTCCTTTTCTTGGTCATTTATTCAGTTGGAGTCACCTCTCCACACTCACAGGAAACATTCACTCTTGGTGACTGTCTCTCTTTCTACTCAAGATTCATCACTGTGCTGGGTGACCTCAATCTCTATCGGGTTTGAGCAGTTGACTATTGTTCTTTTAGCTCCTCAACCCCGTGGCCTACCTTCCACTCCACTTCCGGTGTTCAGTCTCAAGGCCATACCTTGGACTTGTCCCTAGAATTTCTCCACCTCTGAAATCTTACATTCTACGCTGGGAGCTCTCTGGCCACACCATGGCGTCACCCCAGCAGTCTTTTTCTCTATCTCCCCTTCCACCTGTTGGAGCAAAACTATCAAGAAGTTAATCCTTTGGCCTTCTCTCAATCCGCCTGCTCCCCCTCTCTCTCACCTCCACTGTTCTGATGTCCAGCCAGGATCTTGGGCTGTCACATGTTTATACTCTTCCCCAGACTCTCAAGTTATTTTCTTCCTTGTCCTTGTTCTTCTATTTTTTTCTTCCAGCAAAACACAGTCATGACTCTGCTTTCCTCTGCATGGCATCGTGAGGCTTCCCGGGTCAACCAGTACTCCAGGCTGCCCACCAGCCCTCTGTGTGGCCTTTGCCAGCCCCTTCTCATGTTCTGCAGAGGGCTTGGACAGCTTCCTCAACTCTTCACCATTTTCCCAAACTCTGATGCCACCTCCTTTGCCTTGCTACTTTAATACGACCATTCTGGCTTTAACTAAGAAGCATCACTGGAGCCTAAGAACTCTCTCAACTTTCTTCCTGCATCTATACATCTTATCCGCATCGGCATAAATCCCGACAGCCTCGCTTTCTTCTTGTCATTCACAACAGATGCTCTGGCTCCTGAAAGAATTGTACTTGACGTCTGTTCTATAGCTTATTCTTTCTGTCTCCCCAAGAGTTTTCATCACATTCTCTCCATCCTGTGTCTATAATCTCAACTGCTGACTTTTTTCCTTCAGCGTATAGTATTCTCAAGACCTTTTCATTAAAATATTAGAATAGTCTACAAGGTGCTCGATAAAAGAGTAATACGATTTATATGAGAATAATACACATATTTTTATGCCTCTGTGATCTACTGTTATTAACAATGTGACCTAAGCAAGATGCCTAACCATTCAGTACTTCTGAACACAACAATTCCTCATGGAGTTGTTCTGAAATTACACAAGTTAATGGTTTCAATATGCTTTAAGCAGTACTTGAAGTCTAAAAAGTGCCTTTTGTTGTCATTATTGTTTCAGGGATATGAATTTTAGTGGCCATCAGAATTAGAGTTTTAATGGAATGGAGATTTGCAAATTAGAAATACATGTCTCAAGACTGGTCAAGATGGCATAGTAAGCAGAGGCTGTGCAAGCCTCTGCTCATGTCTACACCAAAACTTCGATGAAACTACGGAGCAACCAGCATGCGGAGTCCCCTGAGGTCTGGCTAAGCAGCAGAAGTGCTACAACTAGGGACACAAATAAGAGGTCATCTCAAACTGGTAGGGGGATGGAGACGCAAAATGGCCACATCCTCGTGTGGTGGTTGAGAATAGGCAGAGCCCCTTCCATTACCCGAGGAGCAAGGGGTCCCTGACCCACACTGAGCTCTCAGCCAGGGGTTCAAGTGCCGGGAATAGGAGTCCCCACACCTCTGGCTGTAAAAACCAGTGGGGACGGAGGCTGAGTGGGACGCAGGGATGCGGGAATTGCAGACCTTCCCCTTAAGGGCCCGCGAGTGGACTCACCACTGTCAGACTCACTCACTCTGAGTGCCAGCGGGGGCTGCAGCTCGAAGGTCACACAGGGAGGGTTGTCTGGCTTCCTGGCGACTGTCTCACTGGAGGGGTGGCTTTCTCTTGGACAGAAGTGCTTGCAGTATCCATTGTTCCTTTCTTGAGCTCTCCCCTCTCCCAGCGCTCCCAGCCTGAGGACGCAGGTGCCACCATAGCTGAGTCACCACCAATCTGATCAATCTGGATAACACAGATCGCCCCACACAGGTGATTCCCTGAGACTCTGCCCCTCCCAGAGTACACTGGAGGGAATTAACAGAGTGGGTGAAGTGGAGGATTAAGTCAGTGATATAGAAGATGGGATAGTGAAAGACACCCAATTAGAAAACCAATAGAAAAAAGAATACAAAAAATGAAGATAGTTTAAGGGGCATCCGGGGCAACATCAAGTATAACAGTATTTGCAGCATAGGAGTACTGATAGGAGAAGAGAGAGAGCAAGAAATTGAAATCCTCTTTGGAGAAATAATGAGGGAAAACTTCCCTAACCTGGTACAAGAAATAGACATACAACCCCAGGAAGTTCAGAGAGTTCCAAACAAGATGAATCCAAGAAGGCCCACACCAAGACACATCATCATTAAAATGCCAAAGGTAAAAGACAAAGAGAGAATCTTAAAAGCAGCAAGAGAAAAGCAGTTAGTTACCTACAAGGGAGCTCCCATAAGACTGTCAGCTGACTTCTCAATGGAAACTTGACAGGCCAGAAGGGCTTGGCACAAAATTCAAGGTGATGAAAACCCAGGACCTACAACCAAGACTACTCTACCCAGCAGAGCTGTCGTTTAAAACCAAAGGACAGATAAAGAGCTTCCCTGACAAGAAAAAACTCAAGGAGTTTATCACCATCAAACCAGTATTACAGGAAATGTTAGAGGAACTATTTTAGGAAGAAGAGAAAGATATGTATCAAAAACATGAAAAAGGATGGCAATAACTACATATCTATCAACAAGTACTTCAAATAAAAAGGAAATAAATGCTCTAATCAAAAAGTAGGGTAGCTGAATGGATAAGTAAACAAGACCATTACATAGGCTGCTATAAGAGACTTCCTTCAAATTAAAAGACACACAGAGGCAGAAATAAAGGGATGGAAAAGATATTTTATGATGGTCCTAGAAAGTATTGTGCTGAGTGGAGTAAGTCAGCTAGGGAAAGACAAATCTCATATGATTCCATGTTCATGTGGAATCAAAAGAATAAAATAAACAACAACAACCAAAACAGAAACAAACTCATAGATACAGAGAACATTTTGAGGATTACCAGATGGGAGGGGTTTAGGGGGGCTGGTTAAAAAGGAGGAAGGGATTAAGAAGTACAAATTGGTAGTTACAAAATAGTCATGGATATATAAAAGGTAACAAAAGGAATATAATCAATAATATTATAATAACTATATACAGTGTCAGAGGGGCACTAGATTTATTGGGATGATCACTTTGTCAGTTATATAGATGTCTTAGCACTATAAAATAAATGAAAACTGTATAACTCATATTTTAAACTGTGACAAAGAATTGGAGACTGAGAATGGGACACCTGTAAGTAGATGAGAAGTGACAAATGCTTTGAACATCAGATCGATGTGAGGATTTGAAAACATTCTCTTGAAAAAGAAAATAGTAACAAATGGATACACATAATGTTTGACTAAATACAAATAAATAAAATAGTTATAGAAACCTTACACACATTTAAAAAGAGAGAAAAGAAAAAAGAAAAAAAAAGTGATATATGGAGGGAAGTGATGCCTTGGCCTGTCACTTAGTTTTCTCTGTTTCTATCTTAAAATAAACTGAAAACAAAATGAGAGGAAATGCTACTTTTAAAATACTTGTGGCCAATACAATTCTAGTCTCCATTTTTATCAGGTTTAATTTAAAACTCAACCACACAGTAGAGAATGTTCTCGTGGTAAATAAAACCCTGTAATTTAAAAACGTAAATGGAAACAACCCCTCGGTGATGAGCGAGTGTCTCATTTGGTACCCAAGATACCCATCCAGCATTTCAGGGCAAAGTTATTTATTTTTTAAACTCAAATGTGCGACTAGTGATGTTGTCTTTCTTAGAAAGTAAAATGTTCAAGGCCATCAGTGGTAGACACCACGGTGTCTACAGGCAGTGCCAACAGGCGTCACCACCATTCTCCAGTGCCGTGAAGTGTGCACCTGCACTAGGGAGAGGCTGGGAAACAGAGGCACACCAGTGCGCTCGACCTGCAGAAGGTCAAGTGGAACGGCCACTG
>PVKZ01005156.1:33962-59386 GCA_004027375.1 Macroglossus sobrinus
TGGTGGTGATGGTGGTGGTGGTGATGGTGATGGTGATGATGGTGATGGTGGTGATGGTGATGGTGTTGATGATGGTGGTGGTAATGGTGATGGTAGTGATGGTGATGGTGGTGGTGATGAAGGTGGTGGTGGTGATGGTGGTGGTGGTGATGATGTTAGTGTTGATGGTGGTGATGGTGGTGATGGTGATGGTGATGGTGGTGATGGTGGTGATAATCCCCCCTCTGTGAACTGAGGTGAGGGCTACGTAAGTTCATGAATGGAGCATACTTAGAATAGTGCTTGGTGTATATTCTACATAAGCGCTACTATTACTGTTATCAGAATATGTCCAAATACTAACATGGTTTCAAAGTTTGTTGTCATTTTCAGTGAAAACTACCTGTCAGTACAAGGAGATCAAGAAGTACATTTTTTTCTTAGACCAATCAGGAACTGTCTTTTTCTCTAATTTACAGATCTAATTTACATAAACTCCATTACAATAAAAACCTATGAATAATACAAATCCCAATTCCACGTAAAACCATGAATTTCATACCTCAAAAGCAAATATAACAAAAGAATTTTGTTATTTTTTAACTAAAAGTATTTTATACACAATTTCTTATAGCAAGTACAAAATTGTGGTTCATTTATGCCTTTTAATTCCCAATCCCAAATTGTACAACTCTAGAGAATGTTCTGCACGAGAAATGATTATTAGTCTTGGGATGATTGGTCTATCCTTTTACTGTGTGAACGCTTAATACAAATGGCAAAATTTTTAGAAATGAAAACAATTCTTGCACTTGATAATCTTATTTATTAACTACAGAATATCCCCAGACCAGAGAGCAGTGCCAGTAGCAAGAGCTTAGAAACTCTACTTGTTACAGGAAAAAGAGTGAGAGCTTTCCACGCTGGCGAGGAAGTGTCTTGGTGGCAATGGCTCTTTGAGGAAAGTGAAGTGATGTGACATGGAAAGTGCTGGAACCCAGCTCCGTAGGTGACTTCTGGACCTTAGTGGGTCTCCTGGAGCAGTAAGCTCGGGGCCAGCGAGGACCTACGCTCAGTGCCCCTAAGAACGTTAGTTACTTGTACCCTTTGCCCTCAAAGCAGCAGGGACCTAAGGAAGGGAGGGCTGCTCTCACAATTTTTGTGAAATACAAACACGGTGTTTCTTTTGTCCACTTTGTAAAAATCTTGAAGGAAGTGCAAATATGTGAAAGCTTCAACAGGTACAATTAACACGACTTGTGATTCTATAAATGCCCGTCTTTACCTATTTCTGTGTAAGTTCAGTGTCATCTCAAGAGTTTTTCATTTATTTGTTTCGGGAAGAGCTTGGGCAAAAGTAAGAGGCCATCTATCCAATTGTCCAAGAAGAAAGTTTATTTTCAACCTGGCATTCGAGCAACATTCTCCCTCCTTTGCCACAGTCTGGTTTACTAATCCAGGGTGCGTAGGTCACGTGTCTCAAGCTGTGCCCAAGAAAGATGTCACTGGACGCACCCCGGCAGGCTGATGAGCTGTGGCCCTCAGCTCTGTGGGCAGCTCACGGGTTTTGTCTGTATTTTAGATAATTGGTTTCTTACAAGAGTGTTCAATATGGTTGAAGATGAAAATATAATGGTGAAGGATGGAGCAAACGTTCACCGAGCTCTGCTCTGCACAGGCATTGTGCTACGTGCTACACGTTTACGTAGCAAAAGCATCATTCAAGGTCAGTGACATGAACACACTCTTCCTGCCGGGAGCACGAGGTAGAACGAGGTTCTTTCTGTTCAAGCTCTGACATTCCCAAGACGCTGAACCACCACGTTGCATCTCCTAAGAAATAGTTGAATGGTTTAATTTTTTTCAATAGGTCGATGGAATTGAATGCCATTCGTTAACACTTATTGAGCATTGTCACATGCCAGGCACATGTGATCCCCACGAAACTCTCCTGTCTCCATTTGACAGATGAAGAAACTGAGACTCAAGAAGTTTGGGATATCATCCTACTGTAGGGAGGAAGAGGCAAAGCAGGGACCCTGAACTTCTCAAGTTCAAAGCCCTTCTCGTGATGAGCATTATAAAGCTGTGTGGGCGAGAGAGAGGCTAAGGGAGGGAGAGAGAGAGATTCAACCATCAGAGATGAGAGACACAATATTTTATGTGAAACTGGGGATCTTTTGGTAAAACTGGGAAATAGAGATTTTCTTTCCCATTTTTTATAAGCTGTCCAGCTAGCCCTTGGCCCACACTGTCCATCCATCCCCCACCCTGCCACTCCACCTCCAAACAAAAGGAAAAAAAAACAGAACAAAATAAAACAAAGCCATCTCTGGCAGCCCTTCACACCTGAAGGGCGCTTGAAGTCTCTTCCTACCTGGACTTCTCCTAACCTTTGTGCTATTCTTAAGAACTTCCTAAGCGCTAATTAGCTAATAATCTATGCCTCCCAAATAACATCTGTTTTAGCCAGGGTATTCTGGAGGCTTATGCCTTAACCCAAAGATGTGACCAGCATGACAGAAATCTCCAGAAGCGTGGCCCTTCAGTGTGACACACATCTCGGTCGGTCTGGCTGTTCCATCTCCACGATTCGCATTACAATCTCTTGTCTCCACCACTAGGCTGGCCTGAGTCACTGTACGTCTCTAGAGGGATGGCGGCTCACCATCCTTCTCACTGTCTTCAAGGAGAATTCAGAGGAAAAATAGGTTTTGTTTATCGCAAGACTCCCAAACTTGTAAGGAGCCAACACTTTGCCTACAAACATCCCAGATCTGTCCAAACAAGTGTTGGAAGTTTGCATTTGGAGGGGCCACTTGACCCGTGACTGGTGATTCTATGGCTTTCTCTGACCCTATAAATTGTACAGCTGCAGCGAATGAGCATGACAGCCCCAGGAAGGTCTCTACCCGAGGCCGAGAAAGGACCTCGCACAGCTGAATCTCCTTAACTAAGGCCATCGCTCTCCTGGAGCTCTCTTGTTGATATTTGCCATTACAAACAAGTAGAATTTTCCTGGAAAAAAAAAATGTCAACTGTTCCATATAGGAAAGATCTGAAGGCGGATTCTTTATTGCATTATCTTCCTCTTCACTGTTTGCTTTTTCTTCTAGAATAATATGATTTGATGAAGAAAGGACAGTGCGGAGCATGACTAAATAATGACTCCATGAAAAATGAAAGAGGTTCAGCTATGATTTCACTCTTCTTCAAGAAATGGAAATAATATTGCTTCCAGCTGCTACCCGTAAAACATTTTTTGATGTGTGTGTAACATTTATGCTGTTAAGAATGTTTGACCATGAGGCAATTTCTCCCAAGTCAACGGTGGCTTTTCAAAAGATAGTTCCTTTATTTGCTGGATTATTTTTAGGGATACGTATGAAGCTTCTCTAGTTAGGGCCTGTTGCTATAAATTTCACACAAAGACCATCTCTATGTCCACACAGCTGTCAGAGTCTTGTGTTCTAAAGTGTTTAAAACAGAACTCGTACAGATGTATATAAAGCATATTTTGAAGATTTATTTAACTCATGAATGAGGGAACTGGATGGAGAAAGATTGGATCAAAGGCAGAGACTGATGAATGAGCTTGCCGAGTTAGAAACAAAACGGGCAAAAAACAAAACGAAACAAAACAAAACAAAAACAAAAATACATTTGGCCTTAATTATCTTTTCTACCAGACAGAACTAATTCGTACCTTATCATTCATCTACACTATTTTACCTTCGCCTCCACAGTATTAAATCAAATTTAAAAAAGAATTATTTTAAAGCTTCAGATGCTGCTTAGTCGGGCTTGTTGACTTGTCAGATGTCCTAGTGTAACATTGAAAGGGCACACAATAATTGTTCCCTCGTTTCTAAG
Organism: Macroglossus sobrinus; assembly: GCA_004027375.1. Classification (NCBI taxonomy): domain Eukaryota; kingdom Metazoa; phylum Chordata; class Mammalia; order Chiroptera; family Pteropodidae; genus Macroglossus; species Macroglossus sobrinus. The sequence goes on from PVKZ01005156.1 coordinate 37,815, forward strand.
CTTTAGATAATTCTTCTTGACACTCCTTTTCAGTGATAACCGTGCATGAAAATCATTGATGAAATGGGATTTTCTGGATGGCAGATTTCAGTTCTTCACTGGAACTTCTTTCTTTGTCCTCCTAATGGAATTCTGTTCGTGGACACGTGATGACTCAGCACCTTTGGAGGGTGACATCGGCGGCCTTCAGCGTGGGGGACAGCGATACCTAACGTCAGCGTTTGCAGGGCATGCTACAGTGTATAGAAGCTTCCGCACGCTCTGCTTATCTGTCGCCCCCTGAGATCACTCTAGCACTGGTATTCTTATTCTGGTGAGTTATTATAAATATTTAATAAATAGGCAAGTTGTTTGAAAATCTGTTTCTTTACGTGCATGAGTGAAATAATAGACAAAATTCTTTCGCAAGAGAGGGAAACATTAACATAGCAAAAGAAAGAGAAAGAAGAGTGTGGAAATGCCCGATGTCCCCAGAAACACCTGCTGACAAGGGACAGAGTGTCCAGCTGCCCAGCTAGTGTGTACAGCCAGTTCACAATGGCTCTGCCTGAAAACAGCAATTAAAATGCAAATGGGGACAGAGCCCGAGAGCGTGAGGGCCCCTCGCATTTCTGAGCCTAAAGGACATTCTTTCAGGGTTTCCTGCTCCGACGCAAATGGCCTTCTTTGTTCCTCAAGGCCTGTGACAGAGTTCTGAGTAGTCCGCCCCCATCCCCACACATAAAAAATTGGCCCTTCTCTTTTCAAGCACAAAAGCCCACGTGGATTTTAATGTGCAAAGCACAGATTTTGTCCAAGCATCTTCAGGACAGTTGCGGTTAATGAACAGGGGAAGGGACGTCCCAGGGGGCTCCACCCACTGCCAGGGCCCCTTGAGAGGTCAGCAGTTTCCTCATCGAGGCCCCATTCATGCCTTTGTTGCATCTTCGTGAGCATAATTACACAGAGTTTCCAAGAATCTGAGTATTTCCAGGCCACAGGCATGATGTCAAATGATAACGGACCATGTTAAGACCTAAACTGGGACCACGTGGCCTTATTTCTGAACGCGGCACTTTCCCTCTGAGGGACTCCGAGAATGTCACTCCAGGGGGCATAATGGCCACAGCCCTTGGCCTTCTTCTTCGACATGACCCCAGTCCCCTTTGTCTCTCCAGCTGGATGACCCCAGGCTGGCCACGCCTATGCTGTGACAGGCCACAGTGGCATGCGCAGAGCCGGAGCTGGGGCAGCCGGCGGTGGCAGGGGCCCGGCTGCTCTGCGTGGTTATGGGGCACCGGACGCCAGGCTGGGACCCTCCCTTCGGGACCGTGGGAGCCCCACGCACGTCCTCGGTCGCCTTCCGTGGTGAGTGCCGCTCAGATTCAATGCCAAGGCTCATCCAGAAACTTAGGAGGAAGTTGGCTCCAGTGAGACGGTGGCCTGTGACCTGGAAGGTATTTACCGAACGAGATAAAAGCTGATAACAGGATCCTTTTCTCTGGAAGCAGGAAGTAAATCCCCAGGAGACCCTATTATTGTTTCCAAACCGCTTCTTTGGAAATAGTGCAGCTTGGGGTTTTTAGGGCCAGAAACGTGAACAATTTCCTTGGTCTGCTGAACTTAATTAAAGCTGGATAAAGCAGACATTGATACGGGGCCTGCCCACGGCCCTAAGTCGGTGGGAAAAAAAAATGATTAGAAGAAGAAATTCTTTTCCATTTTTAATGAGCCAGGTAACCGCAGCGGTCCTGCCCCTCCCCCGTGGGGTGGCCCAGAAGTCTCCCGGCTGTTTGCACCCACAGTGGCGGTGCTTTGGCCCTGCTCGTCCAGGACCTGCTCCTGTGATGGGGGACAGATCTGTCACCCCTCCTGCTCGCACTGCCTCGGCTGCTTTGCCCATCACATAGGCCGCCCGGGGTGAGAGGATTCACGCAGGGTGGCCCCTGTCTCATTTCGTGTCACACCGACACCAGCGCAAGGTGGTGGTCCGCTTTTCCCGCAGGGTCCCAGAGAGTGGCCCATTGACACACGCCCATCAGCTTCTGGCCACAGGGACTCAGGCTGTCCAGAGATGGGGGGACTGACCTCATGTCACCCCCTAATTTTTCACATCGCACGGACCACGTGCGCATGCGTGCAAGAAACAGCCTGTCTTCATTTCCTGCAGATTCTGTGCCTGAGCCCACATGTCCAGCCGAGCGGACCGGAGAGAGCTGAGTCTCGTTACTGCCGCCCCGACCCCGGACTCCGAGCCTTGTGTGTCGCCCAGCCCCGGAGGAGGCCTGTGTAATCTGCCGTGTGTGTGGTCCAGCGGCTCTCTGCTCCACGCTCCTGCAGAGCTAAGAGCTTTGACCACGGTGGAGGCTCGCACACTGGGTAAGTGTCCCCATGAGACCCTGGGAGGCCCAGCCGTCTCCTGGTGGCACGCAGGTAACTGCTCTTCACAGGCCTGTGGGCCTCAGACACGCTCCCAGTCCTGGGAAAATAATTGCATTTCTTGTTCCTCTCTCCCAGTCCGGGATTTTATGCTCCATCTTTATACTGGACCAAAGAGAGAAGGCGAGACCTCCAGGCAGCCCAGCCGACGTCCCCGCAGCGGGGACGCGTGAAGGGCCACCCTCTTCTTGCAACGACAGAGCGTTCATGGTCTCGCATCTCACATGACACCCCACGGTCCCCCGGGGACACAGGAGCGTGCAGGAGGGAAGATCTGGGGTCAGGTCCAGGTGGTCTCAGAGGCGCCCCCCCACCTTGGCTCTGTGTCATGGGGTCTGTCCCCTGCAGGCTGTGAGTCCAGGGCTCTCTTGCCTCTGGCTTCTGATTGGGGCCTGATGGGAGGTGGGGGTGCAGGAGGAGTGGGGGTGCACTCGGGGAGCCCGGCCCGCTGCTCCCACCCCTTTAGCCTGGGCAGCATCTAGAGCCGCTGAGCCCCCTTCCCCTGGGGCACCAGCCCGCCACGGGAGCCCCCGCAGGTCCAGCTCCGTCCTGTGTTAAATTCTGTTTTAAGACTCGGCATGGCTGCTGTCACCCTGGCGGATCCAGACTCGGCCACTTGCCACTGTGTGATCTCGAACGAGATGCTTCGTCTCCCTGTGCCTCAGTTTTCTCATCTGGAAAATGGGTAATCAGGGCACCTTCCTTGGGGGACTTTCCGGTGGCTCCGATGAGATGACACTTGGGACCCATTCCTTGGTGACCGCACGATAAACCGCAGCCGTGGGCATCTGAGCCAGTGGGCCCTGGGTGTGGGCTGGATGGAGGCTTTCAGTGGCAGCTGGCCATTGACTTCAGCGAAGACAACAAGAGTCTTAGTTTGCTCCTGAGGGGTCTTTACCACGCCCCTGACGCCCCGAGTCTCTGTGTCCTACGGGGGGAGGTGGAACCTCATAGCTCTGCTCTGTGTCCACAGAATGCCTTCCACAGCCGACTTCCGCCGATGGCGAGCGAGTCCAGTTTCCCATTCCTGGAGGGCATACAAAGTTCCTTTAACCATGAATGCATTTACTTTTTTTTTTTTTAATCATTGGTTTGGAAAAACAGAACTAAAAAAGTGCACGAGTCTGGTGTTCAGGTGACCTTGGTCTGGAAGCCCTTCTCTGTCTGCTAAATTCATCTCCGGGTCGACACCACCCATCAGGACACAGAACGGCAAAGGGCGTCCGTCCACCAAGACGTGCAGAGTTCACGGCCAAGATCGATAGGAGCACCACGACAGAGCAGGAGTCAACAGCAAGGGGTTCGCCACGACGCACATTCCGTAAAAGTTCAGAGATGTGGAGGCCAAAGCGAGTTGGGGGAGGAGGGGGAGCAATCCTGACGGGGTGCGGGGGCAGAGGAAAGGGGTGCGACGGGGCTTGGGGGTACCACAGAGATTGGGCTTACGGTTTCTGGGGAGAGATCCAGTTGTGTTGTGGGGTCCTGGGGACCATTAATGGGACACGATGACAAATGAAGGGCAGGAAGTGGGCGTTCCGCACCGTGAAGCGTCAGCTTCCAGGGCCCAGCGGTGCTTCCAGAATCGTTACTGGCAGCGGCAGGAGGAGAGGCCAGCGGGAAGGCAGATGCTGTCGGCCCAGTGGGAACCCATCCCTTAGAAGGCAGACGTGGGGGAGGGGCTGGGTGAGCAAGGAGGAGGGAGAGCATCGCGAGGCACTGAGCCCCGGGACTCCCAGGGTGTCACCCTCTCAGGCGGCTCCACCCCTGGCCACTGACACCTCTCCGAAGCCCTGATTTCAGTCCCTGCGGGTAAGTACCAGAGGTGGCATCGCTGGGTCACTAGTGGTTGTGTTTTTAGTATTTAGAGGGATTATGGTACTGCTTTCTGTAGAGGCCACACCATTGGTTCCCAACAACGAGGCCCTGGGGCTCCGCCTCCTCCCACGTGTTTCTATGGCAACCATTCCCACTGCTGTGGGGTACTGCGCATCCTCTGTACACCTATTGGTGCCCACGGATGAATGGATGCATAAAAAGTATATATTAGACGCGCACACACTGGACTATTACTCGGCCTTGAAAAGGAAAGACATCCCACAACATGCAATGACACGGATGAAGCTTGAGGATGTTATGCTCAGGGAAACACAGCAGCCGCGGAAGGACGAATTCTGAGGATCTGACGTATGCGAGGACCATAAAATAGTCAAACGCAGAGAGGCAGAGAGTAGCAGCGTGAGTGACAGGAGCTGGGGGAGGGGAAAGAGGCTTCTGCTAAAAATGGTTATAAAATTTTAGCCATGCAAGAGGAATAATTTCTAGAGATTTCCTGCACAGCTTCGTGTGTATAGAAAACAATCTCGTGTTATTACACTTAAGGATCTGTTGAGTAAGTCTCGTATCGTGTTCTTAGACGATGAAATAAAATAAAAATCCTCCAGAGGACACGAGGGTGAGAACAGACTCTGGGAAAAAAGAGCTTTAATGGTTGTTGTCAGATCGAAAGGAAGAACCAAAACGAACTCCCCCTGCACTTTCCCACCAGGTTGGGGGTCATGGTGAGGGGTCCAATCCTGGCAGGCCTCTCCCCAGGGGGCCCTCTTTGGGCTGTGTTCCCGTCTGTGGGGTCCTCAGATCTGTCTGATCTTGTTTGTGCAAGGTTTTCGATCTAATGGGGCACATTTGCATCTAGAAGCTCAACTGCAAATAAAGCAGTGACTACGAAATGCACACGCCAGTTGCAAACGGGCCAGCAGGAGCTGGGGGCTTGGGCCATCGTTGTCTCAGAAGGAAGGTGTGGCAGATGCTTTGGTCCCTCTGAATGCGAGGTACCAGTGAAGGGGACTATTTCTATTTCACAGACAAAGGAGGATTTCGTTTAAATGAGCAACGGTTCTATTTTTCAATTTGGTAGCCTGGATTTTATAATTTACTGCAAATGACATGAAAACATTCTAGAAATATCTAAAGCCACGCTCCTCCCACTGCTGCTGACCCCTGCCATGGCATCTATTCTCAAGAGCAGCAGCGATGAAATGTCCCGTGCGATTTGGCAGGCAGCACAGAAGTAGTTCGATGGCACTGCGCATGCGAATATGTCACAGCTACAGAAAGATTGTCCTGCGTCCCTGAAATTGAACACGACATTAACGCAGGAGACCACGAAGCCTTCAGTGATATTCCTCGTACACTGCAACTCACTTGCGTCGTGCAGGATAAGACTAAGCCGCATAAAGGGGCCTGTGCAGGGGCAGCCTCGACGCCCGCGGCCACAGTCACCCCACGGCAGTGCTCACACCTGGTGCACCACCAATCCCCCCAGGTGTTCCGCAGAGGAAATGGGAAGGAGACTCATACCATCTGGTTAATAACACAGCACCGAGCAGGGTCTGGTAACAATATCCCCCCGACTCGGGCTTTTACAATCACTTCTATTCCCTGAGCAAGAAACTGCTTCTCCATCTGTCCTATGAAAACAGGAGATAAATAAATGTTTATTCAACCTCGTCCCTGTCAGAGTCACCATTGTTTGGGAACCATTACGAACTGTCTCTACTGCGGATCCAACCCGACTCTCCGTCAGGCGTAGCTGCTGCCTTTGCCAAAGGTATGGGGGACGGGAAGTAACACCTGCCAGCACAGTCACACCTTGTTCGTTGCATTGGAGCAGGTGATGATGTGTGAACAGGAAAAGTGTCACAGATGCTGGGTCTGTTTGCCGATTCGTTTCACAGCCAGTTTGACCAGCTTCAGCCATGCCGGAAGGGTGGGCGGAGGGCTCGAGATGTCGCTAAACCTTCTCTTTCTATTTCTTTCTGGGTCCTTATCATTTGGGACATCGCTACCTGCTCTGGGCTCTCTTTCCCTCAGCCCAGTCCACCCCATAGGCCGAGACAGTGATGAGGGTTTCACTGGGAGCTGTGGTCACTCTGGGGCCACCACAGGTCACCACCAGTCAGTGACCTGTCTCGCTCTTCGCAGGGCATTGCACCAACTGCTGACAGTTGATGTGCGGATGAAATGAACAGTGTACGTGAATCTCAGTGACCGGGGCATGACCCAGGGCTTTAAACACAGGGTACAAACCATGACAGATGAGACGGAAAGGGGACACTCAGTAATTATCCTGAGATTATAGGCATGCAAGGGACAGTCTGGGGCAAAAGGGACATGTGGCTGCTCTCTGTTATAATGGTCATTCTTATTATCGACATCATCATCATCATTTCCTCCAATCTCCCGGCCACCCCAGCCCCACCCCACCTCTCACTGAGTGACATCATCAACTCTAGCTTGACAAAGAGAGCAGAAGTCACCAGACCAGGATACCATCTCCTGCCTTCGCGTGTGCTCGTGGCTGGCCTGCCATCGGTGCTGGGCCACCAATGGGCTTTCTCCTCCTCTTGCGGTCCTGCTCTGCTCCCTCCTTGCCACCATCACCCCATCAGGTCACCACCTGGGTGTGGCAGAAGAACACAGGGCCAAGACGGCGGCTCTGGACCATGACTTAACGTCTGTGTCTGCTTCCTAAATTGGAAAGTCGGGATGATAGTGGCACTTGCCTCATGGAGTGAGTGATAGAAGAGTAAGGCAAGGACTTGGAAAAGCATGTTGTTGTAGTGAATACTCAGTAAGCACTGGCTGCTGTTAGCGCGATCGCCTCCCAAAGAGCCTCTCTAGGTGTCATTGTCCCCCATGTCCTTCACTGACATTATCTTACTCGATTCTCTCCACAACCCTTCTGTAGGTTCTGCTAATTGTCAGACTTACTAGTTCTGGACAGCAACTATATGTTTCATTCTGGACTGGCAAGGACACACTGGGGGCCAAAACAATGACAATCCCTGACCTGTAGACACCATGTGGCAAAAGAGACAGAGGCGAAGTGAGTGGATGGTAATCCGACACGGGGCAGAGTGGGGAGGCCCAGGACAGTGGACTCAGAAAAGGCTTCTGAGGACGTGGCATCAGCTGTGGCTCCAAGCACGAGGAGGCATTGGTCAGGTTAAGAGAAGGACGACTTTTCCAGGGAAAAAAAATGCAGACAATGTTGGGTGGGAAAGGCGGTGGCCCACGTAAGAAACGATGAGAAGGACAGAGTGGCACAAGCTACGTGAGCCAGGGCATGGGAAGGGAGGATGACCCATTTCGTTTTCAGAGAGTCTGACAGCCCCAGGGGCATCTGGAGGGTGGAAAAAGCATTGCATGGAGGCCCACTGAAGCAGATGAAGCCATGTGGAGCCAGAGAAGGTGGTGGAGGGGAAGCTGGTGCCAATTCTGGAGGGAAGGCAGCCACCATCCAGGACTGGGCCACCCGGACATGGGTGATGAGCGTCTGGTACCATGTAGGGACGTGATGGGCAGTGAACCCACCTTAGGGACAGAAAGCAGCATGAGAATATATGACTACAACAACATTTCAAACTCCTGCCAACAGCAGGGCTCGGAGAGATTTAACTGAGCTATAAAAATAAAGAAATGTGACCTTTCTTACCCCTATATCACAGATCAAGTTCTGATTTGGCTCTGTTTCTCTCCACAAGACATCTGTGGCCATCTGTTCCCTGAGTACTCTGTCCCCACTCATGTCCCCCAGCTCCTGCGGGCTCTCTTTCATCCTAGTAGCTCCTCCAATCCTGCCAATTTTTTGAGCCCCACCCTAGGTTTACCTCTTTTACAAAACTTGTGAGCCCTTCCAACTCACGCTAACTTCTCTGTGCCTGAAATTGTGGTTCATTCCATTTCAATAGTCATCCTTCTCCAAGTATTCTACTTATATGTTCTCATTTCCTCTGAGACTATAGCTGCAGACAGGGCCTCAGACAGTGCAGGAACTCAAAAAACACACATGCAATTTCCAAAGGATAGAAGAGAAGAGCAGGTCGAAGGCTGACGATTCCTCCTAACAGTATTCATGTGCACACTTGTTTATGTTTTCATTCCATGAATATTCATTGGGCATCTGTTACATTCCAGGCACCACATGCAAGATGTTTTTGATAAGAAAAGAACTTTTCACCTAGACAGAAATTCTAAGAAAGTTTTTTTTTTTTTTAAGTAGATGGATATTTTCAACCATTGTCCTCAGCAATCTCTGGCTACATATCTGAGCTGGACAAAGTGCTGTGACTAACGAGTGGAGTCTGTCCTCCATGGTATAGTATTGAACATGGCGCTCTCTGGGCCTCATGTTCGCCGCTTGCCAAAAAGAATTTCCTAGCTGACTACTCTTCAGATCTTGGCAGATGCTGAGAGAGGAAACAGGGAGGTAAGGCCCAGGGCCGAGCACTGGACTCTCCACTCCACTCGTTGGATTCAGAGGAACCTTTGGACATCACAATAAACCGTCTCGTCTACATCTTCAAATGCAACTCCCCTTCTCAATAAAGTATTCCTTCCTCCTGCCTTCCCAACTGCCTAAACAATTTCCATCAACCTCATTCCATGTAAACATAAAATAGCCCTGTGGCCCCTTCTCGTGTGTGTTTTCCCTTCTGGCCTCGGCATGGTGTAAATATTTAATAGGCTATGTTTAGTATCTGCCGTCGTGTATCCTGCAGTCATTCAAAGTATTGTCAAGAATGCATACTTTGTCAACATTCCTTGTGGCGAAGGGTAATTTTGGGTCTTGGAAACTCCGGCTGCTTTTATATACTAGTTTTTATTTTTCCCATAATAGATATTTATTGTAGAAAATACAAAAGGAAATGTTGTCCACAATCCCACCAGGCTAGGGTGAGTCACTGTTACGAGGAGCCCGAAGGCCTGCGGCAGAGGGCAGTGGGTGTGGAACTCAGTTTTTATGAAGGATAAAACACATAAGCCATTTAGTAAATGTCTACAACTAGAAGTTCAGGGCTAAAAGGGATACAGCGTCAAGTGGATTTGGCCACAATTCTCAAATTACCCTGCAGAACCTTACACCATCACCAGCCAACAGCCCCATCAGCCGGGATCATCCTGAGTTCTGACCGCTCTGGAAACGCTCAGTCGATCTTCCTTTATCGCCTTTGCCAGACGGATGCAAAAAGAAATTATCTCATTGTTCCATTGTTTTCTTTCTTTTTTTTTTTTTTTTGGTCGATTGTCAGCTTACGTCCAGAGAATATTTTTCTGAGGCAAACCTACGTAAAGAAGGGGTGTGGGGAACAGTGTTAGTAAATGCGGCAGCTGTTCTTTCATTAAGTTAGGAACACATGTTGGAACCACATTTCCCCAAACTTACAAATCAGGGATGAGCTTAGAGGACCAGACCACACTGGATGTGGGCTAAGCTCAGAGCGTTTGCAGAACTCTGAGATGAAAATGAAAGACTGCCGATTTGTTGATTGGAGTGGTAGTTACTGGGTGTCTGCTATGTTCCAGGCACACAGAGACTTTACAATCTAGTTGGAAAAGATGACAAGCAAGTAAACAAATAAACAAAGTAGAAAACAGACCGTTGTAACTGCTGTGTTAAGTTAAACTGGGGACGCTTGTTTAATAAACCTGTCAAGCAAAGGTTTATTTTCAATGATCGATGGAGCTGATGACCAAATTCACCAAATATATGTGAGATATCTTATGCTGGGGGGAGGGTAAGGGTACTGAACAAGGAGGCATGGTTCCTTAACATCCCCACCCCCCCAAAATGGTTCCAATTCATTTGAAGGTCAGGGAGTGGAGAGGACAGTTTAGGGAGTGGAGAGGACATAGAAATGTAAGAATTTAAAACATTTTCTTAATAGATAGTAATCTATGCTTCTCTGAGCGCTCCATCAGCCCCACAGACACCGATTCTTGCAACGACTCTATGTCACCACCCAGTGAACACCGTCTCCACTTCTCCATGAAAGACCAGGCCTTGCCCACGGGCACGTCACTGGTAAATTGCCTGGCGGGTACTGGCAGCATCCGTTGTGAGGACACCTGCAGTACGGCAGCAGCAGCAGAGGCTGCCACACTGTCGCTGCACTGCAGCTATAATGCAGGGTCCTGTCCAAGAAAGATACTTCTCGCGTAGTAGGACTACGCAGCGTCGGTGCCCGTCAGTTGTCAGGATGCAACTGCTGTCAGAAAACTTGCTTTACGGCAGTGGCGTGGCTACAGCACTTTTGCAGCTTGGTGGATGTTACGCTGTGTCTGTTGCTAGGGAACTTGCTTTACGGCAGCGTCATGGCTACAGCACTTTTGCAGCTTGGTGGATGTTACGCTGTGTCTGTTGCTAGGGAACTTGCTTTACGGCAGCGGCAGTGGCCGTTGCGCTTTTGCCACATTGCAGCTCTCATGCAGTCATTTCCGAAGAAACTGCTTTACGGCAGCGGCCTCGCAGTGCTGGTGCTTTGCGGGCACGAGGGCGTTGCTATAGTGAGAGAACATGCTTTACGGCAACAACAGCACCTGCCGCGCTCCTGCTGCACTGCGCTTGTAGGCCCAGTGGCGCTTTACGGCAGTGGCCACATTTAATGATGTGTACCATATTGACACATTAACAATATACTGACATGTTAACAATATACACCATACTTCAAATAAATTAGGCCATTTTTAAAAATGATTTTCGAGAAGGAATAAGCATCACTTTTTAAATCATTATGACTCCTGGAGTCCCAGCACAGCTAACGAAGGGAGCACAAGTGACAAGGCAGAGGACCAATAGGTCCAAAATTCCAGCCTCAGCAAACACGCTATGGGCTAACTACACAACTGAGAACACGCCTAACACGTAACAAGAAAGCTCCTGCCTCTTTCTGGGTTCAGAGTCAGCTCCAGTGTGGGGTCGCCTCGCTGTCATAGACATGTGCATAAATATGTTTGCAAATCCACCCTGAAGTTTATATTTTAATACACCTTTGCTCTTTGCTGAATATAAAAGCCACATGTCCAACTCCTTAAAAAACATAAGAACATTCCAGGGATGTAAGAGCTTCATAGTTTTCCATCTTGGGCTGGTATTTTCATAACCAGAAATAACAGATGAGAGTGATTAATGAATTCCATTAACAATGGTAAATTTTTAACAAGGAAACCTCCCTTCTCTGCAATTCACTCCCTTCATCTCCTTATCCAATTAGTACCTTTATTTTCACAGCAAAAATGGTATTCCTCCCCAGTAGTTCATTTTCAGTTCAAGCCCCCGTGGGATTCTAATTTACTTCTTACTCTTCTGAAGAATTTGAAAATTATGTGATGCCTTTGCAGTTATTTATCGGGGCCACACGTGTTCCTGGAGATGAAGGATTTCACAATTGTGTCACTGAACAATGTTTCCGACCCTTTGATTTGTTTGCTTGTACCCGATAGTAACATTTCCCCTTCCTCTGTACTTCTAAATTGCTTTCCAGTACAAAGGCTGGATTCAGAAGGGATGAATTCTAATTTACTCTCGCCAGCTGGAAATGGAAAGACATTGAGCCATAAGGAATCTGATCCCACCAGCCACAGTCACGTGAGCAAGGCACTGGAAGGGTCCCCCAGCGAGAGATGTTTTCCTTTGTCATTTTAACGTCACTACCAAAGTAATATTTGTACACTGTACAAAGATGAGAAAATACTGAAACTGTGTTAAACCTCCCAGAAATTAGTACATTTAACATTTTAGTCTATTTTCTTCTACTCAAGTGTTCTATTTTTTTTCTCTCTCTCCTTTCTCTTTCCTCTCCTTTTTCTCCTATGTGTATATATGTTTGTAGCCGTATATACATATATAATGCAAACACACATGAAAAACAGGAGTCAAACTGTAATACTGTTTTGAAATTCACTTTTTAAGCTTACCCATATATCCCATTTTCCCATAAAATTTAGTATATTTTGAAAAGTTTATTTTAATAATGGGTTGTTTCATCATATGGATGTAACATTTTATTTAAATAAATTTGTATCATTGGGTATACAAAGATCTCCTATAGTCTACTCTTATAACTTGAGATACAATATAGCACTTTTCATTTAAATATTTTTGTGTATCCATGACCTTGGCTGAAGTTAATTTACTTAAAGTAAAATTACAATTTAAAGAGCCTGAATGTTCTCTAGGGTTTAGATGTTCTCCAGATAATCTGTACTAATACATTCTGCCAGCAGTCAATGAGAGTATCTGTGCTCTGAATTCCTGACACTGAGGCATCATATCATTTTAATCACATTTTTTTTTGACAATTTGGTCTGTGTAAAATGATGTTTCCTTGTTGGAACTTGCATTTATTTGGTTCTTAGTATAGTTGAAACTTCTTAATTATTTTTCTTAGTTATTAAAGGAATAAATGATCAGTGTAAAATGGGCAAACATTAACCTCTTTGCACTAAGATGCTCACCTTTTTTTGTATACTACGTCACATTTTTTAATAGACCTAAATCTTTAGAGCAGTTTTAGGTTCACAGCAAAACTGAACAGAAAGTACAGAGATTTCCTGTATAGTGCCCCCCAGCCAACAACCACAGCCACCCCCACTGTCAGCATTTTTCACCAGAGTGGTACGTTTGATGAACCTACAGTGACACATCATCATCACTCAGAAGCCATAGTTCACACGAGGGTTCACTCTTAATGCTGTGCATTCTGTGGGTTTGACAGATGTATCTGCCACTATAGTATCCTACAGAGTAGAGTACTCAACTTTTAATGAAAGATTTTCTGTGATCTCACACTCCTGTCCTCTCTCAGAAGCCCTTCCCCCCCCCCAAAAAAAAAATACACTGTCTGGGTCTTTTCTTCTAGACCTAAAGGATTTTATTAAGCCCATTTTTTCCCTAACCAGACAAATTTCTCTTCAAGAGAAACCCTGGTGCTAGTCATCAGCATTGCAATTTCTGTATTTGACTACATTTTCTATTTTGGCTTCAGATATAATTTCTTTTAAAAGATGCATTGTGATTCATGTAGTTGAGATTCCTGTTCCCATCCTGTTCTACTCTATGGAAGCGTATTTGGATCTATGTAGGATTCTGTTGTATGGATATGGTATAATGTATCTGTTTCCCCATGAATGGGCTCTTAGCTTTGTCTCATCTTCCCTTTTATAAATAATGCCATGATGAACATCCACGTGTGTGAAACCTTCCATGGGATATCTTCTGAGTTAGTGGAAGGTAGGACTGTAGAATCCACTCATCGCCAGATCCACTAGGAGAGGCAGATTGTCTTCCAGGAGAATTACCCCACTTACACTGTCACCCCCAGCTCTCTCCCCACACACCCCCAAGGACAGAAGTGTCACCTTTTCTGCACACATCTGCTATTGTCCTATTTTTTCTTCTACAAAACAATGTTTTATTTTTATTTTTTTAATTGAAATATTTTATTTAAAATAACATTTTAGTCTGCAGCTATGCCACCCTGAACATGCCCCATCCCATCTGATCTCAGAAGCTAAGCAGGGTTGGGCCTGATTAGTACTTGGATGGAAGATCACCTAGAAAGACCAGGTGCTGTAGGCATAAAAAATTAAAAATAAGAGATTGTAAGCTGACAAGGTCCTTGCAATCTATGAGGTCCATCAAGGGTTGCCTCGCCTAATGAATGAATGAATGAATGAATGAATGTTTTATTTTTAAACTTATTTCTTTCATCTACCTGAAATTTGTCATGGGGTATGGTGTCAGGTATATATATTCAACCTTATTTTCCTTGTATGATGGGTAACTGTTCTAATCCCTGTCTCTCCTGCCTGCCCTACACCATCTTAGCCCTTTGCTCCTACACATGGATTTTATGATAAAAGCTAATGTCAAGTTTCATTCACAACCCCGTGGGATTTTGACTGGAATTCACAAGTTAATTTAGAGGAAGTCAGTATCTCTATAAAGTCGCTTTCCCACTTGTAAACAGAGAATGCATTTCCACTTATTTGGTTATTTTTAAATTGTGTTATAATTTTCACAATCGAAGTCATCCTCGTCTTCTGTTAGATTTATTCCCAGATCCTTGTAAGTTTTGCTGTGTTGTTGGCAGACATTTTTATACTGTAATTACATTTTCTAAGTCTTGGTTGCTGGAAATAATAACTGTGTTTCTCTCCAATCTCTTCATATTTTATTTGGTTTGAATTTTCTTTTTCTTTTTTTCTTTTCCTTTTTTTTTTTTTTTGGTAAGAGAAGGGAGACTTTGTTCTTCATCTTGTACTTGTTAGGGTTCCAGTATAATATTCATTAGAAACAATGATAATAGACAACATTTTCTTGTTCTTCACCACAAAATAAACGCTTCTAATATTTCACCACTTAAGTAGGGTGATTTCTCACTGTTTTGTTGGTGTCTTTTATTAAGTTAAGAATGTCCTCTTTTCTTATTAATTTCCTGAGTTGTTATTTGATCACATATGGATGCTAAATTAAGTCGAATGTTTTTTCTGCATCTACTGGGATGATGCAGACACAAGAGGCTAGCGCCTGGCGACTGTTCATCCATTTACAAGTAGAGTCAAGATTAAGCTGTTCGGGGATTCTTGGTACCGAATGGATCGTAGGTATCAGAAAACTTTTGAAAGTACAAAGACAGCTGCATAAGCCTGGTGGGCAGCTGAGAGGCGGGGTGAGGGAGGGAGGTGCCTCACTCCATCGTCTTTTATAGTGAATGAATGGGAAGTGTGAAAAGTTAAAACAAGCAACTAAAACGATGCAGGGTCTAACCTATATTATTTATCATCATTTTTTTAAAGTTTCTAGGAGCCTTTTAGAAACTAATTTATTTTCTCATGGTGAAGAGGCAAAGAAGCACTTGTTTGTAACCAGCGGTTCCTTAAAATTAAATGTAGTGCATTTTTGATAAATAACATTTATAGTGTAATCTACTTTTTTGAAACTATTTCTGTCCATCTATCTTTATTAATCTCTCTGTCATGACATTGATAGACTTACGTTCAACAAATCTTTTTTCTTTTATAAATTTTGCACATCGTTTGGATTGTCCATTTAAAGATACATATCTTTTTGTTTTCAAGATGCTAAAGTCATTTCCCCCTAAACTTAGTAAAAAGCCCTTCCGCTCCCCTGACCACTACCCCCCACCCCTTCCAGCAAAGACGTAATCGCTGTCATCATCCTGTCTGTCCTCTCATTAGATGTTTAATTCCACGGCCACTCTGTTTGCACAGAGGTGTCATACCACACACACGGCTCTGTAACTTGCTTTTCACCCAAAGACTAACGTCAGCTCACCATCTTCTGTGTCTGCCTTGACATGTCCACGTCGTTGTACAGAATGAAAGTATTCAGCTGTCGGTCTGTCAGGGCAAATTATTCTGATTTTTTCTGGAATAACTAAACATTTTGATATCTGGGAGAGAGGCCTCATCGCTGAGCTTTCCCATAAAGCTCTAGGTCATGCTCAGACACTTATTTTCCCACGTGTGATTAAATGTTATATAGTGAAATCCCGCAGTACCCTGTTGGTAGTTTAGTTACTATTTCATGGAACAATAGCCTAATTTAAGGTAATTTAATTTTTTACACAATTGAATCTGCTGTTCTAAAGATAAGCTATGTTATCTCATTTACTGGTAGACGGTGCCCTAGTACGGTTTATCTCTCTCAGTAGAATAAAACACTTTCTTCATTTAGGTCCTGCAATTGTCTTATAAATTTGTTCTTAGCCATTCAAATTTTATTACAGTTATAAATAGGAGTCCTTTTAAATGTTTACTTTTCAAATAAGGGAATGCTATTGATTTTTGCATATTAATTTTAAAAACCACACAGCTCACTAAATTCTATCAATTCTGTGTTTTTAGTTATGCAATTACATTATATTCAAATGATTTCTTATCTAATTGCATTGGCTGGTATCTCCAAAACAACATTAAGTAATAATAGTGGACACAGGCATCCATTTTACTGTCCCGACTTTCATTTGAATGGTTTTATGTGTCACCATTAAGCATGACAATGATTTTTGTTTTGAGATTTTAAAGAGCATATTAAAGAACTATGATATATTTTATATACTCAGGGGTCTATGTTTAGTATGTATGCTGGAGTAGAAAGCTGGGTTCTGCTCATTTGTTTTGAGACAGAGGCTGGGCCTGGACAGCCATGTGGCCATCCCCCGCAGCCCAGGGAGCCTGCTCTGGGGGCTCTGCAGCCAGCCGCGTCCCGCAGCCCAGGGCCTTCAGAAGCAGGGTCCTCATTTCTCCTTCGTCTAGTTACCTACGGTCACACGCCGGGTCACCCAGGCGGACAGTCGGGGGACCTGCAAATGAGTCGTCACTAATCAGCCCTGATCTCCTGCGTCTCTGTCCCATCACGGAGGGACACCAACACAGCAGAAGCAATCAAGACCATTCCCTATTCATCTCACTTTTGTGGTTGCTGTTTTCAAAACACTTTCACATAAATTGCTGTAGCTTGTCATCATATGTAAATATGGTTCCAATGATATTGCTCCAATTCTCGGGTAAAAATGTGGGATGTGAGGAGGTCAGAAGCTGGCTCTCAGTCTCCTAACTCCTGGGTGGGGGCTGGGGTGACCTAGGGACACCAGCTTCCCACCCTCCTCCCCCTGCCAGGAGACGGAACCGTGCACGAGTTAAAATCTTGACTAGTTAAACATGTGCCTTCAGACTGACCTCCACTACACCCGGGTAGAAATGAGTAACAGGCATCCGTCCTTGCGGTAGACCCTCGCTCTTTCTGTGGTGTGGCTCTCAGGAAACGGGAGGAAATCGGATCTAAAGAAATGTCGAGTCCATAAAAAATAATTATAACCATGAGCCACAGGGAAGAGGAAATGGACTCGGGAGTCTGATAAATAGGATTTTATTAACTTGTTAACCTCACTGACCTACGAAGGAAGCCAAAAGCGAGACCTTCGGCCTTGCAGTGACCGTTACACGTTGGGACCCGACAATCAGACAGAGTCTGGAGGGACGTGTTTATACAAAGAAAAAAAACGCAGTCACATGTGTGTGCTTTCCCTGTCTTTGCTCCTGCGGGACCATGTGCTGGAAGGGAATTATCTTGAAATATGAAGTCAGAGATATTTCATCCATTGTCATACTAAAGATAAAAGACGTGATGCTTTTTTTTTTTTTTAAGCACAAAGTGATATGAAGTGAAGTGTATTTCTTCCTTTCCTGGGAAGATTAACTCATGTTTTAGGCTGTAATTATAAACCTGGAGATCGGTGCTCGCCGGCCGCCCCTGCCCCCAGCTCGCCGCCAGGGCTCAGCGGGAGTCAGGGACCACACGGCGTGTTCAGGCTGGTGACCACTGTCCCTCCCCTCAGCAGAAACCCAGCACGTTTCTCTCTGGATGGCTGCGGTGAGGCTGCAGTCTACTGTCACTCCACCTTGCCGATCCAGCGAGAAGCACGTGGGCTCGGCTCCAGAGGAGGGGTTCAGCAGCCCGTAGGCTCGGGCATTTGCGGGGGCCAGTAGGACCCGGTCACTCCACGCAGTGACCCCAGAGACAGCTGCAGGCCACACAAACTATTGTACCCATTGTGTTTGAATTAACCTCCGTGTGCCTGATGCTGGAAACAAGCTGAGGCAGAGTCCTTCGGATGTCACACGCTGGCCACATGTTTGAGTGAGGGGGCCCACACTCATGGAGGAAGCCGGCCTGCGTCCTTACATTGAGCCCGAAGCCACCTTACACGACGGCTGCACAGCACCCCGCGCCGTCTGCCCACCTGGGAGCTGCTGTTTCGTGAAGCAGAAGACGCGAGAGGGGGTGGCTCATGTCTCCATCTCGTGGGAGGACCTTCCATTTCACTTCATGTCTGTTTCAAACCCTTTGGTCAAAAGTTTCAAAGAAAAATAAACCAAATCATCAGAGTCTGGAGGTCTTCACAGGCTGATTATTTTTCTTGGCAAATTAACACATTGTTAGGGCGCCACGTAGACCTATTTTCAGTGTTATTATATATCAAAATCCCTGAAAGAATATTTTTTGATTCCCAGTCTTCCTTATAGAAACGTGCCCTGGAAAAACAGTCAAAAAATGTGGCCTGAGGTTTACGTGCAAGGATGTTCAATAAGTAGTCTCTGTAACGGTGAGAAAAATAAGAACAATTTAAATAATGGTAGAAGGACGGCCAAAGAATTTATGGTGCAACTGTACTATGGAATATTGCAAATCCATAAAAATGATATTTTCGTGGAATAGGAAAGTTCATGGGGAAAGTCTAAAAGAGAGGAAAAAACATATCCAAACGTTGCCAGAAGTCATGTCTGAATTGTATGCTTACAGATGATTTTCTTTTTTATACTTTTCCTATTTCCCTTTTTTCCAAAAAAAAAAAAAACAACAGGGTTTCTATATTACTTTTAGTCTCTAGAGACGTAACGAATGCTTCTTTGTCTTACAATAAAGTAGACACAGCCTTGAGTAATAAACTGTGTCGGATCAGCCACATATTTTTGTTAAATTGGGTACTGGGGAGGAATGTAAGGAAGGAACCAGCCTCCTTTGCACCTAGTTGGAAAATGCCCAGTCCCCTGAGCTCAGTGTCATCCTGCCCTTTGGCTGAGTAAAATGCTTTGGACGTTGATGAGCGATGAGTCGTAAGAAGACAAATCTCTCCTTTGTAGAAAGAGGTGCCCTGGTCCCTTAAGGGCCTGGAGACCAGTGTTTTTCCTTCTTGCTCCTCACGCCTCAGAGACCTAGAAATTTCTCCTTCCTTCCCATGTCCTGTCATTCCCTCTGGTTTCTTTCCTCATACTTTGACCAAGTAGAAATCCAGAAGGGGCCAGGATCTGTCCTCGGGCCTTTGCGATGCAACGAAACCAATGGCATTTCGCTTTCTGGCTCAGAGTTTATTTTCTGCAAGTAACAATAATGCCTACAGACCCCTCTTTGGCTCCAGCAAACATAAACGATGTCTCCGAGAAACAACTGTTTGATTAACGTGGCCAATTCTGGCAAACGGTTTCAACATTCCTCGTGGAGAATAAAAGCCTATAAAAATGCTGGCCTTTCTACGCAGGCCTGGCCAGGGTTGTGTCTGGGGAGGCAGCTGCGATACCACGGTTGATATCCTGCCCCTCGAAACATCCAGAAACATCCAGAAGCTTCCAGGCACAAGCACTGCAGACGAGAGGCTGTTCATCTGCTAGGCAGAGTCCATTCCTCATTTCGCTTTATTCATGGGTTAAGAAATGTTTATTGGCCAGAAAAATGGACATGACTGGGAAGACGTTTAAGCCCTATGTGTCTTACACGTTTATTACAGAGCTAACCCACGTGACTTACACACGTATTACAGATTCGTTAACGTGACGAGAGGGCTCCAAACACAGGCTGTGGCAGGACGACTCACGCCGGCAGTCACCTCCGGCGTCCATGGCATTGTGTCCCCTCTCCAACGCACCCCGACTTCCCTCCATGACTGCACCCCATCCTGGCAGGGGAGGAGTGTGTGAGCAGATGGGTTCTCCTTCACAGAGGGGTTCTCCTTCACAGAGCATCCCTGCCACCTGACCCCAGGGAGAGATGACCCCACAGGCCGGTCATCTCCAGGTAGGACACATAATCGCTTGATTTCTGAACTGCCAGCTGGGTATTGAGTTGCTTACTATTACGTTCTTTGAACAAATATTTATTACACACCTTCTGTGTTAGGATTATTGACATGAGTAGCTGCAAGACACAAAAAATTGGCAAGGGAGGTAAGAGACGAAATTGGGTTATGCAGGAGAGCGTGAGCAGCAGCCACTTACTGTCCGTGAGACCCTGGCCACCACGCCCAGGCCACCGCTGAGAAGGAAGCTGTTCATGCCAGGTAGAGTTCATTTATTCATTTGTTTTTGTTCACTACCCCCAAAAATGCTCACTGGCCAAGAAACCAAGGTGCCAGCTGAGATGTCGGCCTGAGGGAAGCTCTCTGGGAGACCAGATGGTCAAATGCAGGCGGCATTCCAGGCAGACGGGATGGCCTTCGCCAAGGCAGGAGTCCGGGGCACAGCGCCCTACAGTGAACTGCGAAGTCCACCGAGGCCCGGACGGAGGGCGCGTGGAGGGCATAGGACAGACAGCTCAACAGGCTGGATGTGCTGCCGAGTTTCTGTCAGGTGTCTTAAGGGAGTTGCTTTGTCCCCACCTATACCAGATCTCTGCAGGACAACTGTGACTGCCTGGCCCACCTCCCTGCCCTCCAAACGTCCTCCTCAGAGGACAAGAGCAGCTTCCCACGGCCTCACGTGGGGTGACCAGAGGTCCCAATTGACTTGGGACAGGTACACCAGCTATCCCAGCAAGCGAGGCCAAGCAGCTCTGCATGGAGCAATGGCGGACATAGAGCCTACTGACCAGACCCCCATCTTCTATAAAGCCGCCTGAGCCAACTCTGTCTTTGAGGTATTTCTATCTTTAGTCACCTAGCCCTGTCACAGGGGCCATAAACTGGGGACAGAGAGTGAGTGAACGATATCTCCAAAGCGAAGTGCCAGGCTCGCTAGACCTTTACACAATGGCCCTCTCTAGGAGCGCCCAGCAGAACTCTGCTCCCCTGTGACAAAGAGCAGTACCTGCTCTGTACTGGCCACCAGCACCGGGAGGTCTGTGCCCTGCCGCTTCTGTAAGGCCCCTCCCTACCTGAGGGTTAAGATTCCATAAGCCGATAGTAGCATCGGCCTGTCCCCACCACACGGCCCATCAGCCTGCCTGCTCCTCAGAGTGGAAAGACAGAGGACACCAGGACCGCCACTGAGGCGACCCAGGGATTAGCTTCTGCAGCTCTTATATAAAAAATATAATAAGCTAGGTACGTTTTCAAAACAAGGCACAAAACTATATAAATAATAATTATAATTATACATTATAAATCAAATACTGTTCCTGGCTATGAGGGCGTAAAAAAGTCGAGAGTTATTCTCCTCCTTTAAATAAATAAAAAACTTGACAAGAATATGAAACACCATTATACGACATTGAAAAACAGGAAGTACAAGTGGATGGTCCCTATGAGAGAGGAAATGAGCAAGGTGGATACAAGATTCCTTGGCTTATTTCCAGGGGGCATATGAGGCTATTTGATTTTAATCGAATTAATTATAATAGAATAAAGTAAAAATATCTGTCCTCAGGCCAACTAGAAATATTTCCAGTGTTCAGTAGGCACATGGGGCTGGTGGCCACCGTCTTGGACAGTAGAGATAGAGGGCATTTTTGTCATGGAGAAAGTTATGTTAGTGCCAATCTAAACATATCAACCAAAAAACAATTTTCAGATTGGATT
>PVKZ01005157.1:0-59832 GCA_004027375.1 Macroglossus sobrinus
GTTTTGTTCTGTTTTTCATTTGGGACATGCTTCTTGGTCTCCTCATTTTGGCTGCCTCCCTGTGTTTGTTTCTATGTATTAGGTAGAGCTGCTGTGTCTCCTGGTCTTAGTAGAGTGGCATAATGGAGTCCTGTGGGGCCCCATAGCTCAGTTTCCCCGGTCACAAGAGCCAGGTGCTCTGCATGCATGTCCCTTGTGTGGGTTGTGTGTTCCTTCCTTCTATAGTTGAGTCTTGATTGCTATTGGCACTTCAGTTGGAGTGATTGACCTTCAGGCTGATTGACTGGGATAATCGGCTGGGACTACAGGAGAGGATCTGTTATGCAGGGGCTGACCCTTAAGAGCAGGATTCACTTTAGCTGGACTCTGGTACCTGTCCAGTCTGCCCTTTTGAGTGTGTCATTTGTAGAGATGGATTGGTGGTTCAGTTTGAACCCACCATAGGCTAAGTTCATTTGTAGCCTGTGCCCTGCCCAAGGCCACCTAGTATGATCCAGAAAGCTTTCTGTAGATGTCTTTCCCCCTCATTGGGCTTGGAGATACCTGAGAGAGACTAAACTGCGAACTGATGCCAGCTGCTGCTGGTGCCATAATTGGGGCTGCTAAGCAAGAGGTTTGGGGTACGCCAAGGTCAGATGCCACTTGTTTGGGGTTTGTGAACTTTTGAGAGATTTCACACAAGTCCATAGCATTAGCCAAGAGAGACCATTTGTATGTAAAAGCCGCAGGAAGTAGGTTGGGTGGGCCTCTAAGTTGGGTAGAGTAGTATCTCAGGGAATCACCAGGGCAAGGGGACCAGTGTTAGCCAGGTTGATGGAGACTCAGGTGTGACAGCCATACGAGTGTATAAGCTGGTTTGGGGGAGGACTCAAAAGAAACAATAGATTCTGCCATAACTTCTGCTTGGGAGAAAGCTTGACCCACCAGCTCTTGCCTTGGAGCCAGACCATTCATTTCCACCCCATATGTTCTTGGTACCTTTCAAGCTGCTGCCCCAGCCTTGGAGTCAAGAATGAGTGAGTACATCAGTAAATTCATGTATAGGCCCTTTAAGAGGAGCACCTGGGACTCCCATTGCCCTCCATCTCACTCAGCCACATTCTCTGCTGGTTTTCACCTCCAGAAGTTGTAGGGACTTCTCAGCACCAGAATCCTAGGTTGGGGAGCCTGGTATAGGGCTAGGGCCCCTTGCTCCTCCAGGGGACCTTCGTAGACAAAATATCCCTCCCATTTCTCAGTCACACACATGGCTGTAGAGCCAGCCATTTTCACATATTTGCCCCTCCTACCAGTCTAGACATAGCTGTTCTATGTAGCCTTAGTTATAGGACTTCTGTTCACCTAGAATTGAGATGATTCTCACTGATGATTATTTTGTATGTTAGTTGTAATTTTGATGTGGCTATGAGAGGAGGCCGGCATAGTATTTTCCCTATTCTGCGATATCGACTGGAACTCTTGGTTTCATTGATCTTTTGTGATTTTTTTTAGATTTTATTTAATTTGTTTCTGCTGTGGCTCTTTATTTCCTTCCTTCTACTCACTTTGGCCTTTGCTGTTCTAGTTTCTTTAAATATAATGTTAGATTGTATATTTGAGATCTTTGATGTTTCTCATGTAGGCCTGTATTGCTACGAGTTTGCATCTGAGGACTGCTTCCACTGTGTCGCATAAATTTTGGGTTGTTGCATTTTTGTTTTCTTTTGTTCAGGATATCTTTTAATTTTTTTCTTTGATCTCATTGTTAATTCATTCATTGTTCAGTAGCATGTTATTTAACCTCTATATATTTGTGTTTTTCCATTTCTTATAATTTATTTCTAGTATCATACCACTATGGTTGGAAAAGATGTTTGATATGATTTTAGTTTTTTTTAATTTATTGAGATTATTTTGTGCCTAACATGTGGTCTGTCTTGGAAAATATTATATGTGCACTTGAGGAGAATCTATATTTTGCTGCTTTAGGGTAAAATGCTCTAAAAATATCAATTAAATCCATTGGGTCTAGTGTGTTATTTAAGGCCACTGTTCCTTTGTTGATTTTTCGATCTAGAAGATCTGTCCTTTGGGTTCAATGGGGGATTAAGGTCCCCTACTATGACCATATTACTGGAGATCTCTCCCTTTATGTCAGTTAATATTTGCTTTATATATTTAGGTGTTCCTGTGTTGGGTGTATAAATGTTTTCTAGAGTTACATCCTCTTGTTGGATTGATCCCTTTATCATTATGTAATGTCCTTTTTTGTCTCTTATAACCTTTGTTTTAAAGTTTATTTTGTCTAAATTTTGCTACCCCAGCTTTTTTTTCATTTCCATCTACATGTATCTTTTTCTATTTCTTTACTTTCAGTCTGTGTGTGTCTTGCTCTGATGTGGATCTCTTATACATAGCATATGTATGAGTCTTGTGTTCTTTTCTATTCAATTACCCTATGTCTTTTGATTGGAACATAGCTTATGAGCTGCTGTGTGGGTGTTGACCCCACAAAACGGGAATTGCTTCTGTGGGCTCTGGTACCTGACGAGACCACCCTTTGGTTGTGCCACTTGTGGGGCTAATTGGGTATTGCTTTGTTATGGCCTTAAGCTGAACTCCAGGTAGGTTGGTTCTTGGGCCTCTTGGGAGTGGCTTCTGTGCAGGCCAGTGTCAGCTACTGCTTGTGACCAGCCCTAGGCTACTGGGTAGGAGCTACAAAGTGATCAGGGATTAGTCACCCCTTTGCTGGATCCACTTGTGCATGTGAGAGGTCATGCTGTAAACCTGAGGCTGTCTGCTACCCATACCAAGCCTAGGGTAGCTCAGCAAAAGGTCCAGGGCACCCTGAGGTCAGCCACCAGCTGCCAACTGCCAATAAGGCTCAGCTGCTGATGGAGCCTGATGTGGTACACAAGTTGGGTGAGGCAGGGGCTCAGAATCACCAGGGTGAGGCAAGTGGTGTTCCTTGGGTTAATGCAAATTCAAGTTTGGTGTCAGTGCTGAGCCTGGGGCCACTCAGCAACAGACTCAGAATCTGGTGGTGTGTGAATTGGGTGGGGCAGGGCCTGAGGGAGTAACCAGTGTGGAGCAAGTTGATTTTACCAGTTAATGCAAATTTAGATTTGGCCATGTGGGAAAAGGGTTCAACACAGAAAAGATGGTGGCTGTCCCTCCAGCCCACTCTGAAGCCACACAACTCACTTTCTTCCTGTCTGTTCCTGGTGTTTCCCAAGCCTCTGCCCCTCCACCAGAGCCCTGGGTAAGTTCCTGTGAGCAAATGAGTCTGTGTGCAGGCCCTTTAAGAGGACACCTGGGTTTCTAGTAGCCTCCCATCTAACCCATATGTTCAGAATCTCCACTGATTTTTCACAGCTAGATGTTGTGGGGACATCTCTTCCTGGAACTGGTGCCCTAGCCTGGGGGCAGTGGCCATTGTGGGGCTACCACCCCTTGGTTGTCATGGGGGACACCTGCAGCTGAGATACCACTGCCAATTCCAATGGCTACATGGATGTAGGGCCAACCTATATTGTGTCTCTACCCCACTTTTTAACAATCTGAACATAGCTTCTTTATATCCTTAGTTATAGGACTACTGCTCAACTAGTCTTCAGATAGTTCTACAGGTTGATTATTCTATAATTTGTAATTTTAACATAATTATGGGAGGAGGCAAGTACATCTTTTACCTACTCCACCAGCTTGATTGGATTCTCCTTTTTGTCGGTTCTTTAGGATTTTCTACATAGATAATCATGCCATCTGTGTTCAAGGATACTTTGATTTCTGTCTTCCTTATTTTATTGTATTAACTAGAATTTATTTCCAGTACAGTGTTGAAAACAGGAATGCTAAGAGGGGGGACATTCTTGCCTTGTAACTGATTTAGTAGGAAAGTTTCAAGTTTCTCAGCATTAAGTATGATGTTAGTTGTACAGTTTTTTGTAAAAGTTCTTTATCAAGGTGAGGAAGTTCCCCTCTATTCCTAGTTTACTGAGAGTTTTTATCATTAATGGGTGTTTTTGTCAAATGCTTTTTCTGTATCTCTTGATATAATTGTATGGATTTTCTTTTTTTAATCTTGTTAATGTGACAGATTACATTAATTTTTGAATGTTGAATTAGCCTTGCATACCTGGGTTACATCCCACTTAGTCATGATATAATCATATTTTTTTTTACATTTTTAGGTTATATTTAATGTTTTGTTGAGAATTTTTGTATTTATGTTCATGGAGGTATTAGTCTGTACTTTTCTTGTGATGTCTTTGGTTTTGATATTAGGGTAACGCTGACCTCATAGATGAGTTAGGAAGAACTCTCTCTGCTTTTATCCTCTGAAAGAGATTGTAGAGAATTGGTATATTTCTTCCTTAAATGATTGGTTGAATTCATCGGTGAAACCATTTGAGCCTCATGATTTCTATTTTGGGAGAGATATTAATTATTGGTTCAATTTATTGAATAGATAAGGCCTATCAGATTGTCTATGTCTTGTCTTAGTTTGGGCAAACTTTGTGTTTCAAGGAATTGGTCTGTTTCATCGAGATTGTGAAATTTGTAGGCATAGAGTTGTTTATAGTATTCCTTTATTTTCCTTTTAATGTCCATAGCTTCTGTGTAGTGATATGTCCTCTTTTATTTTCAATATTAGTAAATGGTGTCCTCGCTCTTTATTTTTATCAATTTTATTGATCTTTCAAAGAACCAGCTTTTGATTTTGCCAATTTTTTCTGATTTCTTGTTTTCAATTTCATTGATTCCTACTCTTTTCGTTATTTTTTTTTTTTTGATTTGGTCTTATTTTTCTGGTTTCCCAAAGTGGAAGCTTACCGATTCTCAGTCTTTCTTTTTTTTCTAATATGTATATTCAGTGCTATAAATTTCCCTCTAAACACTGCTTTCACTGCATCCCACAGATTTTGACATGTTGTATTTTCTTTTTAATTTGGTTCAAAATGTTTTTTTTAATTTCTCTTGTGATTTCTTCTTTGACCCATGTGTTGTTTACAGGTGTGTTGTTTAATCTCCATGGTTTTGGAGTTTTTCCATCTATCATATTGTTCATTTAATTCCATTGTGGTCTTAAGAGCAGACATTGGATAATTTCTATTCTTTTTTAAACTGGTTAAGGTGACTTATGGTCCAGAATGTAGTCTGTCTTGGTGAATGTTCCAGGTGAGCTGTATTCTGCTGTTGTTGGATATAGTAGTTTGATATCTAGGTAATTGATGCTGTAGTTGAGTTCAGCTATGTCCTTACTGATTTTCTACCTGCTGAATCTGTCCATTTCTGATAGAGTGGTGTAGAACTTTCCAACCATGATAGTGGACTCATCTCTTTCTCTTTGCAATTCTATTAGGTTTTGCCTCACATAGTTTGGTACTCTGTTGTTAGATACATACACAATAAGAATTATGTCATCTTGGAGAATTAATCTCTTTTTCAGTATGCACTGCCCTTCTCTATAGCTGATAATTTCCTTGCTTTGAAGTCTTCTCTGTCTGACGTTAATGTAGCTACTCTTGCTTTCTTTTGATTAGTGTTAGCACAGTATATCTTTCTCCATCCATTTACTTTTAATCGATATGTGTCTCTGCATTTAAAGTTTCTTGTAGACAGCCTATAGTTGGGTCTTGATCCACTATGATGAACTCTTTTACTTGGTGCATTTAGACCAGTGACATTCAGACAGATTATCAGTATACTTGGGGTAATAGCTACCACATTGCTTATTACCATTTCCTATTTGTTGCCCTTGCTCTGCTATTTCTGTCTTCCACTCTTTTTCTGCCTTTTGTGGTTTTAATTGAACATTTTATGATTCCATTTGCTCTCTTTTCTTAGCATACTGATATTTTTTAAAAGTTGTTGCCCTAGAGTTTATAGTGTACATTTACAGCTAATGTAAGTCTACTTTCAAACAGCACTATATCATTTCACGGGTAGTATAAGTATCTTATAATAAAATAATCCAGTTCATACCTTCCATCCCCTGTATCATTGCTATCATTCATTTAATTTTTAAGCATATATAATTGAATATTGTTGGTATTATTACTTTGAACAAACTTATTTAGATCTAATTAAGAATAAGAAAAATAAGTTCTTATTTTATTTTCTCTTATTTCTCCTTCAGTGCTCTTGTTTTATATAGATCCAAACTTCTGACCTATATTATTTTCCTTCTCTCTAAAGAAATTCTTTTAACATTTCTTCCAAAGCAGGTCTATTGACAACAGAGTCTTTCAATTTTTATTTGTCTGAGAGAATTTATTTATCTTTTACTTTTGAAGGATAATTTTGCAGGGCACAGAATTTTAGGCTGTTGGGGTTTTTTGTCATAACACTTTTAAATATTTCACTCTACTCTTCTGGCTTGTATGGTTTTTAAAAGTTAGATATAATTCTTATCTTTATTCTTCTGTAGCTAAGATATTTTTCTTCTCTGGTGTCTTTCAGGATTTTTTCTTTATCTTCAGTTCTCTGTAGTTCAAAAATAATATGACTAGCTGTAGTTCTTTTGATATTTATCCTGCTTGGGGTTCTTTATGATTCCCATATCTGTGGTTTGGTGTCAGACATTAATTTTGGGAAATTCTCTGTCATTATTGTTTCAAATATTTCTTCTGTTTCATTCTGTCATCTTCTTATGATATTCCCATTTTACATATGTTATACCTTTTATAGTTGTACGACAGTCCTTGTATATTTTTTTTCCATCTTCATTCTCTTTACTTTTTGGTTTTTTGGTTGAAATACCCGCTAATTTAGAGATTCTTCAGCCATACCTTGTCTCCTAACAAGCCCATCAGAAGCATCCTTGTTTTTCCATTAGAGCCCTCTAAATATTGATCATAGTTGTTTATTCCCAGTTTGAAAATTCCAGCATTTTCTGCCATGTCTGGTTCTTACCTTGCTCTGTCTCTTCCAATTGTGTTTTTTGCTTTTGATATGCCTTGTAATTTTTCTTGAAAGCTGGACATGATGTGCTGGTAAAAGGAACTGCTCTAAGAAAGCCTTTAGTAATATAGTGATGAGGTGTTGTGGGGAGGGAAAGCATTCTGTAGTCCTTTGATTAGGCCTCAGCCTTTCAGTGAGTCTATGACTCTAGTCTATGTATTTCATGTGTGCTTCTCAGTTTTGTTTTGTTTTTCCTTTCACGCCTCGGTGGATCAGGATGAGTAAAGTGGGATGGAGTTGGTTGTTTCCCTTCCCCCAGGTCAGTTAGGCTCAGGTAATAATACCCCATCAAGTTTTAGGGTCTGGTTAACTAATTTCCACCTGAGGAGAGGCTTTGTTAAGAACAGTGTGCCCTGCCAGATCTCAAAATAGTTCCTTTTCCCCTCCCTTTGCCAAAAGGACGGTAGGAATTTTCTCTGATATTTACTGTGGGCACATGGTTGAGTTTCTGGAGATAAATCTTACAGTACTGTGGGGATCTTTTGTGTGACTAGGTCCCCTCTGGAGTTTCTGACTCTCAGACTTGTCCATAGTGTGCCTCCAGCAGTTCAGATTTTTCTACCACGACAATAGTTCCCAGGGTTGTTCATATTTTTGTTCCAGTAAGCTGTGACTTCTGTATTCACCTGTGTTTCCAATCTTGGAGACAGTGATTTTCCTCTCTTATGGATCCAAGAAGAGTTGTTGATTTTTTTCACTCTGTCCAGCTTATTAGGATGCATTGAGAGCTTACAAGCTCCTTGCTTGAGGAACTGAAAACCAGTCTATTGTGATTTTATTTTTAAGCCTGGCTTCGTAGGAGTTGCTCTTGGGTCAGAGCAGCTTATGTTCAGCCAGCGTTTGGTTAGAGGTTGTGTTTAAGCCCTTCTGCTTGTTGATAGATCTGTGTGGGCCTTGGGGAATGGTTTCAAAACTGCCCCATCCTCTGTTCTATTTGCCCATGAGTGTGTGCAGCTTAGCATATGTGCACAGTCTTTTCTCATTCCAGGATTGACTGTGATCCCAGGAGGGTTCTTGGCTGTGATTCTCAAATTTCTGGCTGTTCTACTTTCTCATTGTTGCTTCGAGTATTAAAGAGCTACCAGTACCCTCATATTTGTTTTTTAAGATCTCCATTATTTTCAACAACATCCTTAGGCAAGGAATAGTGTATACTCTATTCCAGATAAAGTCAGTCGTCCAAAATTGAGCTGGAAATCTTTATCCTATAGTCTGCCTCAGCTCCTGGGCAGAATTTTTATTCTACTGAACAGGAGCTGGGGGTTAGGACAGCATCCCTCTTCTCCCAGAATAACATTCCTATTCTGTGAGCAGGGATCCAAGGGTAACTCTTAATTCTTGGGATATGGAACCTCTGCTCTACATGGGGGCTGAGATGGTACATTCAGGGCCCAACATTCTTTAGCCTGTTGTGCCTGGTGTAGAGTTACTACCCAGCATATGTAGGTTTGAGGAGGTGATGGGGGAACTTCATTTCTCCAGGCTGCTGTCTAGAAGGGAGCTTCTGCAACACACAAATGGCCTGCTTCTTTCAGGGTAGTTCTAAACAGAGAGCTAGGATGAAAGGGAGCTTCCATAACACAGAGCTCTGGTAGGGGAAAAGGGAATGATGCAGGGTATGGTTCAAATGCTACAAACTTTGTTTTTATTGAGACTTAATATATTTTCTTGAATAAACGTTTCCTCCATTTGCTACATGCCTTTAGGAGAATTCCTAAAGACTTTAAATAGCTGTCTTATAATTTTCACCAGTTAAAAGATGTTTTGCTGGAGAGTGTATGCAAAGCCCCTCACTCCATTCCAGAACTCCTATCTTGGTCTGAACACTTAAAAGAAAAATCCTTTTTGAGCCAAATTTCTGATTTTTTTTTTTTTACATTGGTACTTAAAATGGAGAACTATAGGAAGGATCACACCTGCGCGCGTACACACACACACCCTTGGTAATATATCCACTTGTTTAAAAGTATTCTAGGACTATGTGAAGCAAAACCTTAAATTCTCAGTCCTTCTCTTTCCAAAGGTAACCACTGTTAACAGTGTGTCCCTTAAGGATTTTTCAGAATCTTCTGAGAGAGCCCCAGGTTATGAAAAAATTAAGTGCCTCCATGAAAATCACTGCTTCTTCTGTTGTATTTCTAGTCATTCATACCTAGAAAAGTTCCTTACGGAGCAAATGATGGAAAGGAGAGAAGATGTATGGCTTCCACTCATCTCGTATAGGAATTCATTAGTCACTGGAGGTGAAGATGATAGAATGTCTGTGAACAGTGGAAGCAGCAGCAGCAAAACCTCCTCAGTAAGGAATAAGAAAGGACGACCCCCACTTCACAAAAAAAGAGTAGAAGGTAAGACTGCCTTTACACTATGAAACAAATGGCTTTGCTGGTATTAAAGAGATAAATAAAGGAGCAAATAATCTGTTTGAAGCAAGATAATACTGTTGAGCATATTAGTTCCTTATATATTTGATACACACTGAGAAGTTAAGGCAGAAAGTTTGGAATAGACAAAGTGGGACAGAAAAGAGTCAAAGATAAATTGAAAGAGCATGGAACACAGAGGAAGATAGGCATAGAGAAAAAAAGGACACAATTATAATACTTTATAAAATTTGGTCCCGGATCATAGCCCTCTAATACAGCAGTCCGCAGCCCTTTTGGCACCAAGGACTGATGCTCTTTGAGAATCTAATGCTTGAAGATGAGGTAGAGCTGAGGTGGTGATGCTAGCAGTGGGGAGCAACTGCAAATACAGATGAAGCTTCACTCCTTCACCTGCCACTCACCTCTCCTGCTGTGCATCCTGGTTCCTAACAGGCCATGGACCAATGATACCTGGCCACAGCTTGGGGATTGGGAACCCTTGCTCTAATACATTAAATTTTAAATGATAGTTATAATGCTATTCTGTTAAAATTCATACAAATAT
Source organism: Macroglossus sobrinus (assembly GCA_004027375.1). NCBI lineage: Eukaryota > Metazoa > Chordata > Mammalia > Chiroptera > Pteropodidae > Macroglossus > Macroglossus sobrinus. The sequence continues at coordinate 9,877 of PVKZ01005157.1, forward strand.
AGGAGAGATTCTGGTAAGTTGAGGGTAGACACCTGTGGCAAATTAAATATATCAGAACAGCTTTCCATTTCTACCCCCTTGGATGGACCGTTTTGGTATAATAAAATAGTAATGGCCAAATCTGGTTTTATGATCCTCATGAAATGTGAGGAATAAGCTGAATTATAATGAAAATGTGGTCAATAGTAGATATTCATAGATCCAAAAAGACTAAAATTTCTTTTATTAACGCAGCATTATTCTAAAACTAAGAGAAAACTCAAAGTTAAATGCTTATTTCCTCAAATAATCTTCCCCCATTTTCATGTTTCTCCTAATAAATTTTCTCCAAACCTAGAGAGGAGGGCAATGACCAGAATCCTGTATTCTTGATTCTCTTTTCTTTGTACCTTTCAGCATCTCACTTCTGCTACCTAAAATATAGTGACTCATAAAAGATTTTGCTAAAATCTGTGGCAAATTAATTAGAATTTAAATCTTAATGTTTTGTTCATCATTAGGGAGACAGTATTGACTATCAATGAATGCAAACTCTAAAATCAGAGTTTTAAAATTAAAACCTGGCTTTCTCGTTTTTTAGCTGTGAGACCTTTGACTCTGTTATTTCACCTCTCTAAGCCTTAGCCACTGATCAAATGAAGAATGATCAGAGTACGTATCCTGTCAGCTATTGTGACTATTAAATGAGATACTCCAAATAAAACAGTACACACAGTGTTTATTTAGCACTGCATGGCACATAGGTATTATTCAGTAAATGTAAGCTGTTGTCAGAATGTCATCATCATCATTGTATATGATCCCTCTTATCTAGCATCAGTCAGTAAATTAGGCTGACTGCATATTTCAAAGAGAATAAACATTTGAAAATATTTACAAAATTTAAGATTTACTCTCAAGCTTTAGGTATGGGACTGAAAATCTTTTTGGTCGAGAATTAAAATACAAAACCCTGTCTTTGTACTTTTCTTTAAAGAATTACTCCAGTCATTTCCTTTTGAAAATGTCTTCTAGTGCAGCCTATGTCAGGGTGCCCCACATCTCTTTCTCTTTATAAACATATTTATACACATATATATGTAATTTTTTCCTTACAGCTTTTCATAGATATAATATTCATGTTAGTCAGCATTTATCAAATCCTTGCTTTATACCAGGAATGTGCTTTACATGCAGTCATTTATTAATGACTATTAATTAATGACATAAATTAATCATTTATTTGACTAATAATTATAAAGCACTTAGGTCAGTCTTTGGCACCTGGTAAATGCTATATAAATTTTTTTATATATATTAACTCTTAAATTCAATACCATTATCCAGATTTGATACAGAAGAAACTAAGGCCTCAGAAATTTTAAATAACCAAAAAAAAAAAATTCACTAGTGGAGCAGTCAGAATTATCATCTTTAGAACTAAGAGAAGCATATACAACCAGATAACCTAATTTTGTAATTGTTAAATTATAAAAAAGTAAAACTTACTCTGTAACAATCTGAAATTTACCAAGTGACTTAAGGTAGGTTGCATGCCCAGAACTACTAGGTAGCAGAGTTTCCTTTGTTTGAGATAAAGAGAGCTTTGCAAGAAGCATTTTCATTAAGGAATATGTATGTATGTATGTATGTATTTAGGCAAGGCAACCCTTGGTTGACCTCATAGATTGCAAGGACCTTGTCAGCTTATAGTCTCTTATTTTTTATTTTTTTTACACCTATAGCACCTGGTCATCCTAGGTGGTTTCCCATCCAAGTACTAACCAGGCCTGACCCTGCTTAGCTTCCAAGATCAGAAAGGATTGGGCTTGTTCAGGGTGGCATGGCCATAGGCTCATTGAGGAATCTTTAGGGTGTAGGAGGATCTCTTCAAGAAGAGTGAGTTCTTCTTGAAGTTATTTATTCATTCAGTAAGTCTTTACCAAGCACCTTCCTGAGACTGTACTAAGTGCTGGAGATTAGGTATTGATAAAAGAGCTCATAGTACAGGTGGGGAAGACAGAAGTAGGCGATTCAGTTCAGCATGGTAAATGCTCTGATTGGCCAAAAAGGTTCTCTGGGAATGTACAGGGAGTGACTAAACTTAATGAACCAGAAAAGATATTCTGGAAAAGATGACATGTATTAGAGAGCTGAAAGATAAGTGTACCAGGTTAAGAACCATTTTATGATCCTTATATCATTCTTATGATTCTAAAAATTGAAGTGCAGCAGAGAAAAAGTTTTGAATTAAATGTTAAATGGAAATCGGTATGAATAAAAAATGATTAAACGTATTCTTGCTGATTAAGATTCATTAGTGAGCTTCAGGTCAGTGGAATGACCTTAACCAAACAATAGGTAGGTATTCCCAGGGGCAGAAAAGCTAATAAAATGTACATGTGTCTGACAAAATTTTGAAAACCTAAGAAATACACAGAGAGAGAGAATGTTTGATGGCAGATGAAGAACCTAGCATGCACATATCTCTGAGACTTAATGGGGGAAGAAAAAGAATGGGATTCATACTATGTATTAAAATTCTTCAGAAGGAAAGACATAACAGTAATATTTTTTAAAGTCTTCCATATTAAGAAAATTCAGAAATTTATAGGTTGAAACTTTACAATTAAGTAATATTTTATCAGGATATAGTTTAGGTATGCAAATAATTCTTTAATCTGTTCAGATCTTTATAAATGGTCTTAAGAAGGAAAAAAAAGTAGTTCCTGGACCCTCAAAGAAACTTAAATGTAATTAGAGATAACATATGCACATGACAAATAACCTACTAGTGCAGGACAGTATGTAATTTGTTTTCAAAATATCAAGAATAATTGTTTCCTGTGGAAGTTAAAAGAGAATGGTAAGTGGGGCTGGATGGGGTGATCAGGGAAGACTTAGGCATGAAGAGTGAGCCTCTCAACACATTCCCACATGTATGACCTGGAAAAAAGGTTTATTTTTCTTGGGACCCAGTGTTGTGCAACAGGACTTGATTTCTCAATAAAGGCCAGCCAGACTTTTAGTTCTGCTGCCTGAGGCCCAGACTTTAAGTGGTACTTGCTTTGCTTTAGCAAAGCAGGCTACAGGGGTCTCAAGCTGGCCCCATTCTTCCCCTTTTACAGTGAATTAATCCTTAGAGGTAGAAGGACTTGAAAAGATGATAATGTGAGGATAGCTAACATCTGATGGTTACATACATTACCTCATTTAATCCTTACAAACCTGTGAGGTTAGGTACTAATACCCACAATTTGTATATGAGAAAACTGTATTTTGGAAGTTTAATAACTTATACAAAGTCATACCAGTGAGTGATGTAACAGATTCAAACCAGGCAGTCTAATTCCAGAGCCATGCTCAAGTCTGTGCTATAACTTCTACCAGCGTTTAATCCACCTGTGATGTTCTATGACTCTTAACTGGAATTTTACAGATGAAAGTCTGGATAATACATGGCTAAATAGGACCGACACCATGATTCAGACTCCTGGCCCCCTGCCAGCACCACAGCTCACTTCCACTGTCCTGCGGGAGAATAGCCGTCCCATGGGAGAGCAGATTCAGGAACCTGAGTCCGAACATGGTTCTGAACCCGACTTTTTACACAAGTAAGTAGTAAAAGTTCATTTTCTTGACATAAAACCATTAACTGTTAAAGAAAAACTATCAGGAAAAAAACTTCATTTGTTCATCATTTTACTGGTCAGTTGATGAGAAAACAAAACCACAAGTAGAAGTTAAATAATTTATATTAGAAGAGGTATAAGAAGTCTGTCAGTACTTATGGATATCAGTTCCTCAAAGTCCAGAGACTTTTCTTTTAATGCATGGTTCTCACTATATGCAACTTTCAGTCGGAGTCTGCACATTCAGTGGACAGGTCTGTTTCTTCTCAGGGACTTGCCAAGAAGACTTGCAGGTTACTTCCTTGGCAAGAGAGCCTATAAGAGTCTCTGCTAAGGTTATTACTTGACTGAACACCAAATAGACTATGTATTACCTTTATACCCATGTAATTAATAGTACTTTATCTTGATTAACTTTATATTTTAAACCTAAAACTATTTGTGGATTAAGAATTAAGATATTTGATAAACTCTATGAATTACTGCACTTTTGTTGAGCGAATCAAGATCTTACCTTTCCCCACAGTAGCAGTTAAAATGATTTCTAGTAACAGGGCTCTGAAAGTATGGTTCCATGACTTTTGCGATTAAAAAAAAAAGGAAAAAAATACTATTTTCTTTGTTGTTTTACATCCAACTTTGAAATTCTCTTATCATTTCACTTGTTTTTCTGTTCTAATTGGGGTAATGCTATGAATTACTCTGATGGAACAGAGAGCTCTCTCACTTGAACTCAACAGATTCAGCAGGTTAGAAATGGAAAGAGGCAATGATAGAAGTATTCAGATCCTAGGTTTTCATAAGGCATCTTTGCTCTGAGAATCTTCCTCTCTTCAGCCACTACATAACTGGGCATTCTTAGAGGGTATTTTACCATATGACCAGCTTCCTACAAGGGTGGGTTCCTTCTTATCTGAGCAGCCTGCCTTTCTTCCCTGACCTTACCACTTGTCAGTCCTTCCTGTATGTGGTCTTCTTTTCCCTGCTATAGGTATTTAGGTTTAATCAAGATGGTAGCACCACATAAGACAGCTACTTTTCATCCAACAGATTTATCTACTAAAAATCATTAGTTTACTTCCTGTAAAATTACCAAGAGGCATGTTTATGCAAGTGTATATGTGCTGATAAGTAGAGTACAGGTGCAAATTTAGCCCCGCATGCACCAGACTCCAAAATTTCCTCCTGAGATCTGAGAAAAATTGTTATACCTTTCCTTGTTCAACACTGGAGGGCTCTGAGCTACCAAGCCAGCATTGTTTCAGTCCCTTCGGGGGCTGGCTGTCCAGCTTGGAACATTTGTGAGTATGACAGCAGCTGAATACAGAGGTCTGAGAAGCACTTGTTTGGCAGAGATTTAGGGAACAAAGCTGATAATTAAAGTACCTGTAGGGGAGGAAAAAGTTTTCCTTCAACACACTTAAGGCTTCTGCCTGGGTCAGAAAAGAGTCTGTCTCCATTTAGAAGGGAATTTATTTCCCAGAGCTTTTTTTGCATTTACGGCTTATTAAATGCCTTCAGCTCAAAATAACTCTCAAAGAGGCATATTTTACAGTGACATAGTCTGATTTCCTAATACCTAGCATCTAGCCACAGCCAGCTTCTCTTAGAAACTTAGGGATATCTTTGGGCAACTTACTATTTCTCAACCTTGGCCCTGGAATAAATCCAGCTAACTCTCCTGACACAGGAGATTATACCAGCCATCTATGGCCGCCTTAGCATGGGACTTATTAGCTAAATTCATTATCTGCTGCCACAAAATTTATTTTTTTCTTAGTCCTCAGATGCAGATCTCTTGGTTAGGCCAGCCAAAATTAGAAGACTTAAATCGGAAGGACAGAACAGGAATGAACTACATGAAAGTGAGAACTGGAGTAAGGCATGCCGTGTAAGTGTTACATCTAGTATCACAAGAATATAATCACTATGTGATGCTGGTCATTTTGTGGAATGACTTGGGTTTCTCTGATATTTGGTCTGAGGAATTAAAATCATAATTCAGGATATACTATGCAGCCATAGGTTAGGAATGGAGGGTATGGGCTCTTGAGGTTTTCAGTGTTTAAATCCTTGTGCTGCTACTTGCCAGCTATGTGTCCCTGGGCAACCTCTGTTTTCTCTGTGCTCAGGTTTCTTATTTGTAAATTTGAGATAATAGTACCAATCATTTAAGAGTTTTGTGGGAACTGACACATAGCTTAATAGAAGATAACTACTATTACTGTTATTGCATTTAAATTATACTTCCTTCTGATGAACTGAGATGAAATCTTGAGTGAACTGAAGGAATGATCTTCAATCTCCTTAGGTTCACTATCATAATTTGTCTAGTCTATAGGTTGTAATCGGAAGGTGTGCTTTCATTGGTTTGAAGAGCTAATATAAGAAAGAGCCAGGACTCCAGATTTGATGAATCTGACAGCTTTCTGACTCCAGTTTTTTTCTTTATCAGTCGGGGTCTAATGGAAGAAGATGCTGAGCCTATATTTGAAGATGTGATGATGTCATCCCGGAGCCAGTTAGAAGATATGAATGAAGAATTTGAAGACACCATGGTTATTGATCTGGTAAGGAAATTCATTTTTCTTCTGTTAAAATATGTGAAGACATTGGCCTAAGAGATGCTTTTGTTTTCAGAAACCTCTGGGAGGAGGTGAGATGAAGAGGAGTGGGTAACACTGACAGGACCAGTGTAATGCTTGTGGGCATTCAATAAGCTTATGTGGTTTTCAGGCCCGCTTTCAAAGCGGTCAGATTTTGAGCTCTGGCAATGACAGGAACTGATTCCTTCTTATTACCTTCTTGAAAAAGAGCTCACACTAGATCTGGACTCTTATACTTTAAACTGGAGTCTGACAGTATACCCTGTGCTCCAACATAACCACCAAATACAGATTTTGTTCAGTGTGAAAAGACAACTTTAAAATACATAATCTGAATATATATTAGGTGTAGGTGATATTAAGAAATTAACTCTTAGGAATAGTATTTCACAGTGGCTATGTTTTTTAAAGTTTCCATCCATTAGAGATACATATTGAAGTAATTATAGGTGAAATAACATGATTTTTTTAAAAAAAGAGATACAGTGAAACAAGATTGGCCAAATGTTTGACAATTGTTGAAGCTGGGTGATGGGAACCTGGGAGTTCATCATACTACTTTCTCTTTGTATTAATTTTCTAGGGCTGCCATAACAAACACACTGACTGGGAGGCTTAAACAATAGAAATTTATTTTCTCATAGTCCTGGAGGCTAGAAAGCTGAGATCAAGTTGTCAGCAGGGTTGATTTTATTCTGAGACCTCTCTCCATGACTTGTAGATGGTGGTCTTTGTCTTTATTCTGTGTCTCTCCCCTCTTCTTATAAAGACACAAATCACATTGGATTAGAACCCACCCATATGACCTCCTTTTACCTTAACTCTTTAAAAGCCCTATCTCCAAATAACAGTCACATTTTGAAGCACTGGGGTAGGACTTTTACCTATAAATTTGAAGAGATATAATTTAACCCATAACATTCTGCTTCGTACGTTTTGAATTTTCCATGAGATCATGTCACTCCAATCTATAGCCTCCTTTTCTCTAGTCCGTCAATACTTTTCCATCTACCTGCTTTGGGGAATTCAGTGAAGGTCTCACCTAACATTTGATCAATTTTACAATTATTCTGTGATTCACAGGTATGTTGTTTCTAGGTCCAGAAATTATATGTATTTTAGACGTTCAAATGATTTGTAACTTAAGACTTTTTTTGTCTAAGTGATCATTTAAAGCCAAATGCACTGTTAAATTTAATGTATATTCCATGTTAAAAGCCAGATTCTTTCTAAATTAACCCTCAAAAGTTATAGTACCATCAGAAGTAGAAATATTCAGCTGATTATCATAGTTCATTATCTTAATATATCTCAGAAAAAAATTAAATAACTGGCTTCTCTTTCCAGCCCCCATCAAGAAATCGGAGAGAGCGAGCTGAACTGAGGCCAGATTTCTTTGATTCTGCAGCTATCATAGAAGACGATTCAGTAAATGTTAAATTATTACTGCTTTTTATTTATAGTTTCTGGGTCTTGTTTGTGCATGAAGTTAATAATTGTTTCTCATTTTCTAGGGATTTGGAATGCCTATGTTCTGAAGTCTGAAGAAAATTTACAAATCTGGAACTCTATTATTTAGAGCTAGAGGCCTATATACTGTGATAGCTTGTATGGGGGAAAAAAACACTTTTGATGTGATCTGATTTGTTTTTTAATCAAATGATTACAGTCAATCCCTTCTTGCAGTGACAGAAGAGGAGCATGTAAATTACCCAAGGGAATGTTGGTGAATGTCACCTCAGAAAGACTGATCTGAAAAATAATTTGTGTCCTAATACTGGACTTATCCCAATAGAGATGTGTGTTTTTCTGGAGGAAGGAAGAAATTTTAAATTTTTAAAACAGCTGTCAAGATAAACACTGTTATACACCTGTTTTATGAAAACTCAGCATTGAGTAAAAAAAAAATATTTTTAACTTTATTTTCCTGTTATACAATTTAAAAACCGTTTTAACATTTTGCCTTTTTATGTTTTAAAAGCTAACCATTTTTATTAAACCTATGAGTAAGCAGCTCATTTTAATTGCCGAAGAGTGTTTTGGAGCTCACTGGATTTGGTTGACCTTGTGGAATACAGAAATATGGAGGAGCAGGAATATTGACGAGCTAAGATGAAATTCTGACAGTGCATCTCTGCCAAAAACCACACGCCCTCTATGGATATGGATATGAATTCCCAGATTTTATATACTCTTGAATAAAAATGTTTATTTTTATTTATAAGGGGGCATAAAATAAATGTCCATGCAGCCCTTTTTTTCCAACAGATGGTGTACACCATTCATTTTATATAGAATAGGGAGATTCAAATACAGTACATTTTCTATTGGTATTTGTTCTGTGCATTTTTAGCAACTTCTACCAGCAAATAAAGTATTCTCAGTAAAACAAAAATGGTTCTCAAGTTATCAGTTTGCTGTTTTTACCATTTAATTTCATGCCCTGCCAAATTCAGGTTACATAGACTTCCATTTTCTTAAGATAAAGAACTCCTTTGCCATGCAAAAGTAATTTTAAGTGTAACATAACTGTGTCTACTTCCCATGCACTTAATATCTTTATGTGCTAATTTTGTGAATTAAGTTTACCGATTATAGGAGTATGTGCTGCATAGAAGTCTGTGCTTAGAGGGTGAAGTTCCTAAGCTTACCTTGAAATACAGCTGCATTTCAGTGTTAAGTGTGCATATTAAGAATAATTCTTTTGGAAAAAAAAATATGAATCTTCAGGACAGCCCTCAATGGTTTAGAGTTACAGTCTGCTTAGACCTTTTATGACTTGCTGCTATTGTTTTTAAAAGCCCACTTAGTTTTTTCCTTTCTGATTTTTAAAGTAAGCCTCAGAATTTCCAAACCGATACATCTCCAGCTGTTTCTGTGCTGGTTTTTAAAGTAGCTGCAACAGAATCATGAGGTTTTCCCTTTTTACCAAAAATGAAAAGCATTTTTTAAATGATCTGTGCACCCAATGATTATCTTTTGTGTAGGAAAACAAAATTGATTATTTTCTTCATCCTTTTAGTAAACAGATTTTTCTCAACATTTGTATAGTTCTGAAAAACTCAGTTGCCAAAAATGTTTTATCTGCTAATTTAGCAATTTCTGGGCTCCAGTTAGGGGGCTGGAGTCTCACTTTCTTCCAGAGATGTGGGCTTCACTGGAAGTGAAGGGGCAGGAGTGACTGGATAGTCCACCATGCCAGGCCTGCCTGTGGTTCTGGCCAGGGAGCAAGCCAGGAGGTGCCCTGGCACATGCACAGATTGATCCTTTGCTTGACGGTCTCATGTGGAAAACAGATGCTGACTTAGAATTGTAGACTGACTACCATGCAACAAAAAAGGCTTAATATCTACTCCAATGGGTTTCCAATTCAGTTTGAAGTCAATTGAAATTTTGTATTTTCAGTGTCTCCTTGATTGGTTTTGCTAGTAATTCTGTAAATTGTACATTTGCAATATGAGGTTTTTTTCCTTTTGTACAATTTGAAACTGATGCTTCACCTTTCCTTTAATAAACTATTCAAAATCAGGCTGTGGTAGTCATCCTATTGTTCCTACTAGGTAAAGCTTTAAAAACATAGTTTTCTGTCCTGCTGCTCTTGAGTTTGCTTTTTCAGACAGTTAAAAGGCGGCAAATTTACTGTGCCAGTGAGATTTTTAAGAAAGCAGAAATTTAGGACCAGCTCATTTTCTTTCATTCCTTGCATTTCTTGTGAGAGTGGGAAGCCCAAGCAAGTTGTCTGTGGTTCAAAAGGTTGAGTTTTTGAGAAGGAATTTAGGGACTATTCACTGATCTGTAGGCTGGGTCATCCCTGGGCTTATGCATGGTTGTTCCCTAGCAGTGGTCTTTTAAAGAACACCTAGATCCTACATGGCCACAAGTAAGGATTTTTCTTGATACTAGTGTATACTTAAAAAGTCATACCCTACACTTTATGGGCCTGGCCATGTTTTGCAAGCTGTGTTCATCAGGGATGCAGGGTGTAAATGTCTCTGGTAACTCATCTTGAAGGCTACAAACTTATGAGATGAGACCAGGGCCTTTACCGAGGTGTGACTCTACCTTGGGACAATCTTTGAAACTCACCAGCTGTTACTTGACTATAACTCTCTTTGGCCCTGCTCCCAGAAGAGAGTACATCAAACGAATAACAGTGTCTTCATGGAAACAAAGGTTTAGTGCCTGCTCATGCTTTTCAATATAAACAGACCAGAATTTCAGGTAAGGTTCCATCTCTGCCCTAAGTGCCTTGCTCTGTAGGGTTCTATATCAGGCTTCATGTTTTGAAGGACACATGAAGGAGGTACTTCTCACCATCCAGGACAGTAGTGACATGTCAAAACCTACCTGCTAAGGCTGGCACATCAGCCCAAATGTGTTGATTCTGCAGAGGCCACAGACTGAGGTACTGACTATTAAGTGACCACAGCTCATTTAGAATGGTGGAGAGCCCATGCTAACAGGTGCAGTAGTTCTAAAAGAAAGTCATGGCTCTCCAGCAATCCTTTGGAACCAGAAGAACATGAAATACATTAGTCAAATAGTTTAAGTCTAGGCTGGTCCAAGGGTGGGGTGAATGTCCTCATAGGCTTCTCTGGGTGGGCATACCACATCTTAAGCACCAGCATCAATGTGTCTAGAGGCAGAGAATTAGGCTGAGGAGATCAAGACATGGTCAGAAGAAAAACTGGAAGTACTTTCTTAGAAGAACTGGAAAGCTGCATTGTGGACATGCTACCCATTACTCCAGCAACTCAAAAAGATGACTGGCCAACACACAAGGTAGAGAAGCTTTCCCAATCGTGTAGCTCTTTGGATCCTTTGAGGGAATTCCAGGGCAACAGATCATCTTTTTCATCCCAATCCGTAGGAGCTCATCACACTTAGTCAGTTGAGAGGCAATATAAATAGAAGACAGGCTTTGGATTCAGAAAAATGTCAGTATTCAAATCCCAGCTTCAGAACTTGGCTTGCTTACTCAGAGCTGGTGGAGGTCCAGCGGGACACATACAGTGCCTCCTACCCTCTAAAACTGTCAGTCTAAAGACAGGCACTTGCCAGCATTCTGCTCATTGAACTTAATTCCTCTCTGGTTACAAGAATCAACATTTCTTTTTCCCCTTAAGGTGAGAACACCAGTTGGGAAAAGCATCCCTGTACAGCAGTCTATGACAATACTGTCACTATTCTCAAAGCATTCTGCAGTCCACAAGGTAGTCTGCTTGACAAAGCTTCCAAGGTTTTTTGCAGCTTCATGTTTCCTTGGCCACCAGCTTAGTTTTGAGATTGGACTTCTCTCACCATCTCCACTCCAAGGTTTCCCAGAAGCTTCTTGTCCAAATACTTTCCCCTGCTCTGATAGCAGGCACAAGCACAAGGCTTTCTTAGCATCCAGATTTCACAACCTGGTAAAACACATCTTAGACTCCATCCTCAAAAAGAAAAAAAAACTCATGTGCACTATCTTTATGTGGACTATAACACAGTCAGCCCCACAGTCCAAATCCTAGACTGGCTGACCCCAAAAAGTGCATGGCCAGACAATGTTAAGATCCTTAGCTATGTACTGGCCAACCTGCAGGAGTCTTCCTTAGCTAGGAGGTCTCTAAAAGCCCAGTACTCTGAAACATCTTCCATTGGTTTACAGTCTCCCTGCTGGTTTTTGTACTAGCTGCCAAAGAGGAGTACAAAGAGCCTCTGTCCCCTAGGAACTCTCACCACGTAGTTAGGAATACAAAAATATGTATAAGGCAGAAAACCACACAATCAGGTACTTAAAAAAATACCTTCTGTAAACAGTTCAAGCTCACAATATGAGATGAACTAATGGGAGAAGTCAGGCCTTTGAGCATGATGAGCAGGCTGGAGAGCAAGTGTGTTCCAAGGTGTTGATGACAAGCTTAAAAAACTCGGCAAAGGAAGGAAAAGGCAGACCAGAACTTCTATGTTGGCTAAAGACATGGGAGAACTATACTACCCTATCCACTGGAAGTGCTAGAACAGGAATGCGACAAAATCTAGACCTATAATTCATCTATTAGCTCAGAACAGGCTTAGGGGGAGGCCACAGAGATGAGGGGAGAGGGTATTGCAAAAGTACTTAAGAGCCCAATTAGAATGGAAGAGTCCCATTCTCTAACTGGAGAGGGAAGAAAGATGCTCAAGAAGGAAAATAACTCCTAAAGGCATAAGCCTGGCTACCTGGAATGGGGTGGTGGCTGGTAGAAAAGAGGAACGTGGATGATGGTCACATATTGGCTTTGGTCAAGTTGAGCTTTAAATGATGCAACATCCAAGCAGTGCTTACCTTTGGAACCAAGAGGCTGGAGCAAGGCAACATCATGAGTGGTGGAAGGACCCAAGGCTTTCACCATAGAGTAAAGCACACCATATGAGATATCTTGAAGTAGCACTCTGTGGTGGGCTTTCTGCTGAAAACACTTAAAATCTCCAGTTCTGGTATGACTCTTAATACTTTACATACTCAGTAAAATAAGTTCACAAGGATGGGGGAAAACAAACAAAAAGACACTGACTCTCAAATTGATATTACCACCCACTTCCTAATCCAAATAATTTGACCATGTACCTTCAGTTTAAAGACAGAAAAAAAGTCTTGAACTTTACCTCAGAAGGTTTATTGTTGATGTAGTTGCAGTGGTTCTGAAACTTGTATTTATTGTAGGATGGAAAAAAATGAATAAAATATACTGAAGATAATGGTAGCCAGTTTTATCACTGTGGGAGCAGACACACATAAATATGTACTAGGGAAGAACCAGTATGTTCAATTAGGAGGAATGAAGCAAGGAGAAAATGTAACTACTATCATGTATGTTTGAAAATGTGATAGGGCGATAGCAATGTAAAAAAAATTATTTCAGAAAAAATATTTTTAAAAATCAGTAAGTCTAAATTTATACTAAAACAATGAAAACAGAAGAGAAAGCTCTTCTTTCCAGTAGAGTACCAACTAATACATGCAGACATGATGATGGTGAGAAACAATACTTTACAGTCAACGTAGAATAGTTCATTGAACACAAGTAATCAGTGAACACAAAGTATTGGGTAAGTATATTTGTTGGCAGGTTTAGAGAATGCCCCAGATAAGTTATTAATTACAAAGAGAAAATAGTAATCTTTCAGCCACCACCCTAACCAAGTGATCAGAGTCAATTTCATCGATAATGGAAAAAACTAAGATCATGTGCTTCCTAATGTGATACACGGAAAGAGCACTCATATATATTACTTTTACCTAGATCTAACTCTCAGGAAACAATCAGACAAACCCAAATTGAGGGACATTCAACAAAATTAAATGGTGAACACTCTTCAAAAATGTCAGCATCATGAAAGACTATAAGAAAATGAGCCTTGTCTCCTAGGAAATAAACATTGACATTTTGGGGGATAAAAGGGTCATGATTCTGCAGCTTACTCTTAAATGAGTCAATAAAAATAATTTATGTAAGAGATGAAACAAATGTATAAAATGTTAAGGCCTGGAAAATCTAGGGGAAGGTATACAACTTAACATTTCTATAGGTTTGAAAATTTCCAAAATTAAATTTTTTAAATGTGAAAATACATTTCTGGAATAATACAGGGTATTGCACATTACTGAGAATCTATTCTTCTAGACACACACTTGCAAACACTTGTTTAATTCTCAACAGGTTCTAGAGGAATTAAAAGGGAGAGAGAGAAGAGGTAGAGGGGGGGAAAAAGTAATTTCTTCAATTAAAAAAAACATGAAAAATAATAAACTGAAGAATAAGTTTTTAAGGGAAAGTTTATCTCACCTATGGAGAAAAAATTCTCAGAGAGGAAACAAAGAAGAATACATAGAGGTGTCAAATAAGGAACAGCTCTAGGTGACAATACTATATAGCTTTCTTGATTTTTCAGATTTCTACCATAGAGAATTAAATTTATGCTCAAAAATATACCACTTATTTTTTAATAAAGCAAATAAAATCTTTCTAGAATTTAATAAATTCAGCCATTCCAAGTAATTACTGATATTTAGATTCCCAAGTTCCACAATTGGAAAAGGCAGGGATAAGTGCAAATAATTAGCTCTTGGTTTATTTTCCTTTGATTAATTTACAGTGGAATATTTGCATGCTTCCTCCAGGGACGTTGTACCTTCTTGCTGGCTAAAACATCCAGGTCACAGCAGATTCTAGCACGTGTAGAGGAAGGCGGGATGATGTCATCCACAAACCCTGGTAAAGCACAGAAAAGGGAGCAGATCATTTGTACCCCAGATGACGCCACCCCGCAAACTGTGCCCATCCTGGGTACCATCATGAGCAGGGCCCACCCAACTCGATGTTCGGAGCTGGGCCCTACAAACCCTCCCCTGCATTGCAGGAACTCCCTTTTGCTCTGGCAGGTCCCCTACTTCTAGCCCAGGAGCACTTTGCAAGAAAAAGAGAATATGAACCCCTTCTTGCCAAAACTAAATTCAATAAAGAAAATACACATGAACTTTCAAAAATGGCTAGAGCAATTCCTCCCAGCCCTGTACACAAAAGTCCTCTGCAATGTGAGTGCCACTCCTTCCATTAAGAAATAGATTCTATTTCTTTACCTGGCTTTGTGACTTGCCACAAAATGTGGCAAAAGTGACACTGCAACTTCCAAATCTAGTCCTCAGCATCTTACAACTTCCCCTCAGCCTTCTGCTGCCCTCAGGACACCATGTAAAGAAGCATGGACTAGCCTGCTTCAGAATAAGAAAGCATGTGGAGAGTCTAGCTGACAGCCAGCACTAACCAGTTAAGTGAAGCCATCTTGGACTATAGAGCCCCAGTCGAGCCAGCTGATGATTACAGCTGCATGCCTGATCCCAGGCAAGACCAGAACCACCCAGCTGAACCCAAACCAAATCACTGATCCTCAGACCATGAGTTAAAAAAAAAGGTGTTTGTTTTAAGCCATCCTGTTTTGGGGTGGATTTTTACACAGCACTAGGCAAGTAGAACAACACTAAGAAATTTAGCTATTTCGGCAATGTTGTTTGGATATTGGGTACCAAACAGCTTATACAGGCCTCACTGTCCTAAAGTAATCACTGCCCAGGGACAACCCCCAACCTTAACAGTCTCCAGTTTCAACTGTAATGGAAAAAGGCAGTTTTGTGAGACTTTTTACAGAAAAAGAATGAGCAAGTGACCCCACAAGTGAACCAAGCTGCCCTCCTCACCACAGTCCCTACCTCTCACTGCTGCAGGAAAAGGGTTGGCAAACTTGTCGATATATTCTGCTTGAGCAGCTTCCACATTCTCATGGCCTTTGAAGATGATCTCCACAGCACCCTGTCACGAGAGGAGTTAAGGAATTTCACTGGAGAGCCCAATTTCACTGGAGATCTGAGAACAGACCTCTCTCAACTCATTATCACTGTCTGTAGCTACAAACTTCGTGGCAACTCAAAGTATACTGGAGAGAAGAGCCAGCTCCAGGTGCCAGCACAGAGGGAAGGCAGTCTAGAGTCAACAGCCATCATGATTCCAGGGGCTGTAAGGCACTCACCTGTGGCCCCAAAGACAGGCAGCCCAAGAAAGCCAGTAGCCTGTCTCCCCAGATTCCACCCTATCCTCTCCAACTGCACTTATCTAAGATGTGTAGTGTATTTTCCACTATTAAATCCATGGTCCCCTGAATCAAGGGAAAGTAAAATGCTGTTTTCCTTTTTCATTACTTGAGCCCTGAGTACAAAATCCAGCGGCCAGAGGCAGACACATTGAACTGCAAATGTAGAATAGAAGTATGCTGGACTGAAAGATGGGCCTTAACATCAGAACCCCTATAAGTAAGCTCAGGGGAGCCCCCCGAATTATCTGATTCAATTCCAACAGCTATTTCAAAGCAGGAAAGGAGTTTCCCAAGGAATAGGCTAAGCGACAGAAAAGGCCTTGCCCAAAATCACCAGGATCAGAACTACAATTCAATTTCTACAGGCTCAAATGAGGAGCTCTGAGGCCCTGCATAGGAAGTGAGATGGGTTTGGGGAAAATGTCCGATCCTCCCAAAGGCTAGTTCAGCTGACTCAACCCTTTACTGGCAACCTCAGAACTCACTGTGAGCTCCTCCCACACTGAACATGAAGACACCAGCATGTGCCTAAAGTGAGAATGCAGGACAGGAGTCAGAGCTGGCCCTGGGGCCCCAGGAGGGAGACTTGCCAAGATCTGGGCCCCAACTCTCTGGAGTCCTGGCTCATTCTGGGGGCCCTGGCCTCTCTCCAACTGATTTCCCAGTTGTGCTTTAAGCCCCTGCTGGGAGAGTACAGTCCCTAGACGCAGGAAAAAGGAAAGCTAGAGGTCCTCACCTTTGCTCCCATGACTGCGATCTCTGCTGTGGGCCAGGCATAGTTGGTGTCACCACAAAGATGCTTGGAGCTCATGACATCGTAGGCCCCACCATAAGCCTAGAACACACCCAAATGCTAAATGTTAGAATCTGAGTCAACCAGATCATGTCCCTGAAAGACTTGAAGAAGCCAAATGGAATGAGGACAAAAAAGCAAGAACAGCCCTTCTGGGCTACTGAAGGCCCAATGTCGTGAGGCCAGGGAGCCAGAGCAGAGAATACACGGACGCAGCCTGGAGGCCTTTCACAGTTAACATTCATTGTGGTTCCCACTACTGTTTTAAGTTCCCAGAGATGACCATGGACATCTCTACAAGGTGTGTCTGCAGGGCTGTAAATGCTGTCCTCATGCAATCCTTTTAAGGGTGAGTGAGGCGTACTACTCCCTCTCCTGCTGGAACTCTTAGCCAGACCTCCATCCACCGCCAAGAGCGAGTGGGCTCACAGCCTCCAATGTGAAATTCTCACCTTCCTGGTAATGACTGTGACCTTGGGCACAGTTGCCTCAGCAAATGCGTAGAGAAGTTTGGCGCCATGCCGGATGATGCCCCCGTATTCCTGTGCTGTGCCTAAGGCATGAGAAAAATTACCAGATACCCACAAAAGCCCTCACAAGGTCTGCCTGCCACTCTTAGCTGCGAGGTCTTCCCCAGCTCCCCAAAATGCCAGGAGAAGGCCACTCTCACACTGCCCCACCTTCTAGACAACCAGAATATGGAAAAGACACACATCTTTAGGTAATTTTGCAAGAAGAATTCCAAATAAAGTGAATGCCTCACTGGGCAAAGCCACATCTCCTAGCTCCCACCTCTGTCAATGACTTACCAGGCAGAAAGCCAGGGACATCAACAAAAGTGATGAGTGGAATATTGAACGCATCACAGAATCGGACAAAACGAGCCCCTTTCACAGATGAATTTATATCCAAGCAGCCTAGAAGAGAGAGATTATCCATGCTGAGCTTCTGGGCAGTACCTAGTTCTACCCACAGCGGGAATGTGATCTCAGCTAGCATCCAAGAGCTGGTTTCTATGAAGGCACCAAAGTCTCCCTATCAGAGAATGGTAAAGGGGAACCCTCACACTCCAAGAAAAACAATGAAGACAGGAGAACTCACCTGGCACTGGCCAAAGAGGGACCAGGAGTAGCCTCTGCTCCACAGACTTTCTTGGTGGAAGCACAGCGCAATGCAAACAGTCAAGCTCTGCCTCGTAAACTGAAGGTCTACTGCCACTTGAGGCACAGCCTGGTTTACCCCAGTGGAATGAGCACTGGGAGTTATCATTCAGGGGCTCATTTTAGAGAGTCCCTGTAGCTTGAAATCAAATTCTGGCCCCACCAACCATGACTATGTGCCCTTGGGAAATTACTTCTCAGTTCTGAGGCTGATGTTCCTCACACACAAGGTAGGGATGTAACTACTTCCTACCAAGGTTGTAGGTATTAAAGGAGATGGCATCTGTAAAGTGGCCAAAATAAAGAGCTCAATTACCAGTAAATCTCCCTTTATAGACCAGGAAAAATGGAGTCAAGCAATCTAACAGATGTAGAATTCAAAACAGTGGTCATAGAGATGCTCAATGAACTTATGGCAAGTGCAGATTAATTCAGTGAGAGTTTTAACAGAGAGATAAAAAACAAAAAGGGAAATGGAAATTATAAAAGGGAACCAGTCAGAAATGAAGAACACATTATCTGAGATGAAAAGTACATTACAGGGAATCAACAGAGTGAATAAAGAGGATCGAACCAACAATACAGAGGATGGAAAAGCCAAGGACACTCAATCAGAACGGCAAGAAAAAAGAAGTCAAGACTATAATAATAATTTAAAGAGTCTATGGGACAAAATAAATGTAAATAGGGGTACCTGAATGAAAACAAAAAGTTGAAGAGCTATTTGAAGAAATAATGATGGAACACTCCCCTAACCTTGTGAAGAAAATAGGCATACACCTCCAGGAAGTTCAGAGTGTCCCAACAAAGAGGAACCCAAAGAGGCCCACACCAAGACACATTATAATTAAAATGCCAAAGGTTAAATACAGAGAGCATCTTAAAAGCAGCAAGAAAAAAGCAGTTAGTTACCTACAAGGGAGCACCCATAAGACTGGCACCTGATTTCACAAAAGAAATTATGCAGGACAGAAGGGCTTAGCACAAAATATTCAACATAATGAAGAACCAGGATGCACAACCAAGAATTCTTTATCCAGCAAAACTATCATTTAGAGTTGAAGGATAGATGAAGAGCTTTCCAGACAGAAATAAGCTAAAGGAATGCATCAACCCCAATCCAGTATTACAGGAAATGGAGGAACTTAAGGAAAAAAAAAAACAAAAACATTTATCAAAAACAGGAATAAAGAATGGTAATAACTACATTCCTATCAATAAGTACCTCAAATGGAAATGAATTAAGTGCTCCAGCCAAAAGATAGAGTGGCTGAAAGGATAAGAAAACAAGACCACTACATATGCTGCCTACAAGAGACTCACTTCAGATTAAAAGACACACGGAGACTAAAAGTAAAGGAATAGAAAAAGATATTGCCTTTATAAACCTAGAAAGTACTGTCCTGAATGAAATAAGTCAGATAGAGAAAGACAAATATCACATGATTTCACATAAATGTGGAATCTAAAGAACAAAATAAACGAGAATATGTAATATGTAAGGGGGAAGAGAGGTACTAGATTAGCGGGGTGATCACTGTGAGTTATACAGATCTCTAGTCACAATGCTGTATAAATGAAACTAATATATTATTGTATGCCAACTATAATTGAAAAAAAGCTCATTGAATTTTACAATGTAAATAAAAGCAACTAATTGTCTATTATATTTCAATAAAGCTGGAAAAAAAATTTTTAAAAGCAGAAATTATAGAACCCAACTCCCGTGTACACCCTCCTAGTTACTGCTCTCACCAAGGGCAGCTACTGTGCCGATGTTTCAGTGTGAATTAGCTTTGTCCTTTCTATGAATGCAATCCTACAAGGTATACTCTTTTGTGTCTGCCCTATTTTGTTCAACATTATGTTAATAAGATTCAAATACATTATGCAAATAGCCATAGATTGTTAGTTCTCATTTTTATATGGTAGCCTGCAGTATGAATACACCACAATGTATTCATCCATTCTACTGTTGGTGAGAGTTTAAATAGCTTCCAGTTTGAAACTTTTAAATAAAGCTGTTTACTTTCTTTAAAAAAAAAAGTAGTAATAAATAAAAATTTTTTAAAGGACACCATTAATCAATTGGCAAGTCACACACCAAAAAAAAAAAACATACTTGTAATATATTTATCTGACTAAGGATTCACATCCAGAATATATAAAGAACCCTAAAAATCAACAATAAAAAGATAAAACAACTCAAAAATATAGACAAAACTTCCCTCCTGCCAAATGCATTTTCTGAGATAACAGAAATGTTCTATATGTTGTTTTGGATGGTGACTACAAGGTTGTATACAATTATCAAATTGACAAAACCCATCAAAATAAACACTTAAATGCCATGCATTTTATTGTAAGTTATAACTCAATAAAAGAAAGATGTTTTCAATCTCCCCTCCTCCTTCTCTATTCAAAATCTGTTAATGACCTTAAATAAAGAATCTAAGTCATGAGTCCCTGGTTAAAGGCAATTCTAAATTAAGAAATTGCAAAAAGTACAAAGAGGCTAGAATAAAAATCAACCTTAAGAAAAAACATGAGCACTGACAACCAAAACCAGATGTAATCATTGGGAAATGATCATAGTCAAAGGAACAACCTGTGGCCCTGAGCCACCATGAAACAAGCCCCAGGTCCAGGGCTGGGCCTTATCATCTTAGGCCCTAGTCCCACGCCTGTCAGAGTACCAGGCATCCAGAGTACTCAACGGGACCTTGCTAGTTCCTATAAGGAAAACCTGAGAACCAGAATAGAGACCATGAGAAGTGTGGTGGCATGAAAAGATCTCAGCCTCTCCTCTTGAAGTTACAAGCTGAATAGCTATAATTCATCCAAGGGTTCCCTGATCAACACACCAACACTTCTTTCTGAGAGATCTGCTCATCAAAACATCTGCAGGTGGGCAATCAGGGTGAGTTAGGGAGGAAAGAAGGCAGAAGAGTAGAGAGAGGTGCTTCAGACATAGTCCAGAGCTCACTGTAGCTCTCAGGAGAGCAGATGTATCAGGCTGCAAGTACTGTTTTGTTTAGCCCCAAGCATTCCTACTTGAGCGATTAGCATGTGATACAGCCAACCCAGTGATCAGAGAAGAGATGGAATACATAAGTGCACCAACTGTTCTAGCAGCCGTAATAGCCGGGCAGAAAACAAAGCCAAGGAGTCCAGCCACCTTTCCGTTTCCTCCCAGAGCTAGTGGCAGGGCCCCAGAAAAAACTGTAGCAGTGGGATGGTTCCACAGAGTAGTGGTTAGCATGTCTGCTTTACACGCAGAAGGTCCTGGGTTCGAACCCCAGTGCAGCCATGGCCCATGCCCAGGCCCCAGGTGCGCCACCCGGGTGTGCACCGCGAGCATGTGGAAGGAGACAACCTGCCTTCAGAGATCCAGTTCTTAAGGGGAGACAGCAACACCCGCAGGTCAGGGGTGGAGGTGGGGAAGAATTTAAAAATCTCTGTGTGTGTGTGTGTGTGTGTGTGTGTGTGTGTGTGTGTGTGTGTGTGTAAAAATAAACTGTAGCAGTGAGTATCTGGATACAGAGTAGAATATCTGCACCCCTGAGAAATGGAGAGAAAACTTCTGAGTGGCAGACTCACTACTGCTAATCACAGTGACAAGGATAGAGAGACAGAGGTGAGGCAGCTGAGGCCTGGTGGTTGCCATTACTGGAAGAACAAAGCCACAAACACACCAGTAGCCTCTTCCAGCCCATCTTGCCCTCACCCAGCAAGGTTGATCCCAGCAGAGGCACCTGGGACACTTCACGCAATGTAACACTGAGTCTGCCTGCTGGGGTACTGCTGGGACTTCACAGGCTCATCCACCACATTGGTGGTTCTCTGAGACCAAGGTGACCCAGTCACAGAGAAAAGGCCCACCTCCCCAAGGAATACAAGGCATTTTCCCACTGCTAAGCAGAGATCCAAGAAGCCAGAGCTTATTTGTTAGTCATCTTACTCATAGTTACATATCCTTTTGCCTTTGTGTTTCAGCCTGTCTTGGAAATTCTTTCTTTGCCATTAATTTTTGACAGTTTTCATGTAATAAACAGGCCTTAGAGAAGGCCTTTTTGGATTGAGATAATTAGGTGTTTTGTTTGCTTCTTGGATTTGAGAATGCAGTTCTTTCCATAAGTTTGGGAAGTTCTCATCATTTGCTTGAATAGGCTGTTTCCTTTTCCTTTTTTTCTGGTGTACTCATTATTCTTATATTGCTCTCTCTGATGGGTTCAAATAGTTAGTTAGTTTTTTACTCTCAATTCTCTTCTTCCATCAGTGTTATTTCCAGCTTTCTATCTTCAATATCAGGAATTTTTCCTCCATCTGGTCAGCTCTATTTCCTAAGCTCGCTATTTATCAGTTTTACTGAGTTCTTCAGCTCCATAATTTTTTTTTTTATGTTTAGGTGTTTTTGGTAAAGTATTCCTTTTGTTCTTTGATTTTGTGTCTGAGTTCATTAAACTGACTAATATGAATTTTATTTTTGGAACTGCAATCTTGAATTCCCTGACATTTAAAGGAACAACCTGCAGATACCTGGGGCAAAAAATTTTGGAGATCACCTAAGGAAAATGCCAGGGAGAGAGTTTCTTTGGAAAATCAGGGCATTCGAGAGCACCTCTATATATAGAGGGCTTAAGAAAGAAACACATATTTCTAGAACCAAATACATGCTCAGAAAAGACCTGAGAAGGAGAAATTAGAAATTACCTTGAGATAAATGAAAACGCAATATTACAAAACAAAATACCTGAGATGACCCTAAGCTTTAACCTTGGGCTGATCTCTAAAGTCTGTTTAAGTCTGGCTAAGTGTTGAAGGAGAGCCCTCATACAGAGCCAGTTTTCAAAGACTAGGAAACGTATTTTCTTGTTTGTCTGTTTTTGCACATAATGTTCAAAGAAATCTTTGTGAAACATTGGCTGGACACAAACTAAGGAACAGAGACTTCAGCGACCCCCAACAATAAGGAATATAGTCTCTGCGAAACTAGCTTGGAAAAGTTACTAGACAAATGGACTACTACAGCATTCAACAATCAAAACACAACAAACCCTGGAAAAAAGGGAGAATATGATTTCTAGAGTTGACACATTGTAATAGTCAAATGTGCAATTTTCAACAACAAAAAGAAAGAAACAAGTAAGTATAGCCATTCAAATAAAATAGACAGAATCTGTCCCTCAGGAAGCCTAGAATTTGAACTTACTAGACAAAGACTTTAAAACAATTGCCTTAAATATACCCAAAGAGGTAAAGAAAAACATAAATGAAGAACTAAAAAAGCCAGGTAAACAATGTATGAACAACAAAACTATTAATAGACAGACAAGAATTATAAAAAGGAACTAAATAAACTCTTGGACTAAAACGTACAATAAGTGAAATGAAAATTTTGCTATAGGGGTTCAATGGCAGATTTGGACAAAAGAATGGTCCAGGAAACACAAGATTGAAACAATTTCAATTATTCAGACTAAGGAGTCAAAAGAAAAAAAAATTAAGTAATGAAGACTAAACGATCTATGGAATATCATCAAATGAACCGACATAAATAGCCAAGCAGTCCCAGAAAGAGGAGAGAAAATGGCAGATTATTTGAAGAAATCGTGTCCAAAAATTTCCCAAATTTGATGCAAGACATGAAGCTACAAATCCAAGAAACTAACTCCAAGCAAGATTAACTTAAAACAGACCAACACTGAGACACATTACAATCAAATTATCAAAAGACAAAGACAGAATCTTGAAAGTCAAGAGAGAAGTAACTCACTACATACAAGAAATCCTCGATAAGATAACTGATTTCTCAGTAGAAATCATGGAGGCCAGAAAACAATGAAATGGCATTTATAGCGCTGAAAGAATAAAACTGTCAACCAAGAATTCTGCATACAACAAACTTTCCTTCAAAAATCAGGTACAACTTAAGACATTCCCAGATAGACAAAAGCTGAAGAGAGTTCATTATTGCTAGGCCTGCCCTACAAGAAATAACAAAGGGAGTCCTTCAGGCTGAAATGAAAAGATATTAGTCAGTATTGCAAGGCTGTATGAAGAAATAAAGATTCCAATAAAGATAACTACATGTAGAAATATAAGCCAGAATTATTGGATTTGTTTGTATCACTTTTTAACATGATTTAAAAAACAAATGCAACCCAGAAAGGTTCACTGGTAAATTCTATAAAACATTTAAAAATAAAATTATACCAATTCTCTATAATCTCTTCCAGAATACAGAATCAGGCAGTATAATTCCTAACTCATTCTATGAGGCCATCATTATTACCCTATAAGCAAAATCAAAGACATTACAGGAAACTACAGACCAGTGTCTCTTATGAACACAAATACAAAAATGCTCAACAAAATATCAGCAAAAATCCAGCAATGTATAAACATAATTATCCCAGATATGCAAGGCTTATTCAACATTTGAAAATCGATGCATTACATCAACAATCTAAAGAAGAAAAAATCACATGAAGAGATCAATAGATTTAGAAAAAGCAATCACAAAATCCAACACCCACTCATGATAAAAACTCTCAGCAAACCAGGAATCCAGGGGACTTTTCTGAACTTGATAAAGAATATCTTTTTAAAAATCTACAGCTAATATCATATGTAATAGTAAAAACTAGAAGCTTTCCAAGATCAGGTAGAGGCAAGAATGACATCTCTCACCACTCTTTTTAAAAATTATACTGGAAGTCCTAGCTACTACAACAAAATAAGAAAACCTATAAAAGACATACAGACAGAGAAAAAAGAAATCAAACTGTCTTTGTTCACAGATGACCTAAATGTCTACACAGAAAATTCTATGTATATTGACAAAAACAATAGTAGAACAAGCAACTATAGCAAGGTTGCAGGAAGCAAAGTTAATATACTAAAATCTATTGTTTTCCTATATACCAGCAATGAACTTGAAACTAAAAACAATGCTGTTTACAGTAGCACATCCAGCAAAAAAATAATAAAATAAATAAAAAATAAAATAAACCTAAAAAAGTTAGATAAATCTAACAATATATGTACAAGATCTATGTGAGAAAGACTACAAAACTGATGAACAAAATAAAAGAACTAATTAAATGGAGAGAGATATTCCATATTCATGGGTAGGAAGACTCAGTATCATCAAGAGCTCAGTTCCTTCCAACTCGATATTTAGATTTAATGCAATTTCAATCAAAATCCCAACAACTTATTTTGTGGATATCAACAAACTGATTCCAAAGTTTATATGGAGAAGCAAAAGATCCAGAATACCCGACACAATATTAAAGAAGAACAAAACTGGAGGGCTGACAATACCCAACTGCAACACTTACTATAAAGCTACAATAATCAAGACAGTGTGGTATTGGTGAAAGAAGAGACAAACAGATCAATGGAATGAAACAGATCAACGGAATGGAACAGAGAGCGCAAAAATAGACCTACATAAATATAATCATCTGATCTTTAACAAAGGAGCAAAGGCAATACCATGGAGGGAAAAAATAGGCTTTTTAACAAATGGTGCTGACACAACTGGACACCGACAGCAAAAATATTGATCTACACACAGACCTTACACTTTTCACAAAAATTAATTCAAAATGATTCTACAGGCCTAAATGTGAAACACAAAACTATAAAACTCCTAAAAGATAACAGAAGTCAACCTAGAAGACCTTGGGTATGGCAGTAACTTTTTAGATATACTACCAAAAGCATGATCTATAAAAGAATTGATAAGCTGGACTTCATTAAATTTTGATCTGCAAAAGACACTGTCTAGAGAATGAGAGGACAACCAACAGACCAGGAGAAAATATTTGCAAAATACACATCTCATAAAAGACTGCTATCTAACATTTACAAAGAACTCTTAAAATTCAACAATAAGAAAATCTTTAATATAAAAATGGGTGACTCCTGGTCAACATGGCGGTTTCTTCTTAGAGCCAACAGTTGCCAAGAGTGCCATGGGAGACAGAGAATGCACATCGGAGGAGAAGCAAGCACAGATCGTGAGGCAAGGCCATGGAGAATGAAGTGTTGGCCTGCCTCCCAACATCCCGACAAAAGTGTAGGCCAATCACAAACAGCAAAGAGTTCTGATACTTAACCCTCTATCTGCCTCAGCAAAGCTAAAGGACATTCTCCAGGCAGAGGGTAGAAAACAAGTAAATGAATCTCAAACCCAAAACAAAAGTAAAAAACAAACTATGTGCTATTTTATAGCAGAGAAGGCTTGTATGTGTTTCTAGATGAACAAATCCAGCAAATACAAAATCCAAAGCATATTCCTGAGGGTGTCACTGGTATTCCTGTTCCTTCCTAACTTTGGCTACTTGTTAAGTGGGACAAGCTGAACAGCCTCTATACAAATGGCTGGCTTTATGTCAGATCATCCTTCTTGCTGTATATACTGACCTGGGCCTTGCAGAAAGAGAAGGCCGTGATGCCCATTCCTCCTACAGCTAGAAGCACATTGGAGAGAAGAAAATTTCCCTCCAGAAAAAAAATATGCATTTCCATATAAGGATCCCATACATGAGGCCCAGGAAGAGACAAGGTTTCCAGGGAGAGGAAGAGCTGGCTTAGGCTTGTATTTATGTAGTACTCACTTCCACAGACCAAGATCTGTTCCAGTTACTACTGCTGTGTAACAAATTGCCTCCAAACTTAGTGGTTTAAAATAATGACTATCATTTTATTAATCTTGGAAATAAAATTCTGAGAGCCAAAAAAAGTAATTTAAAAAAAATAAGCAAAATACCTGAACAGACACCTCATCAAAAAAACATATAAATGGCAAATAAGCACATGAAAAGATGCTCCATATCATATGTCATTGGGAAAATACAACTTAAAACAACAATGAGATACCACTACACACCTACCAAAATGGCTAAAATCCAGAACACTGACAATAACAAATGCTAACAAGGATGTGAAACAATAGAAACTCTTACTCTTTGACGGTGGGAATGTAAAATGGTATAGAAGCTCTGGAAGACAGTTTGGCAGTTTCTTACAAACTAAACATACTCTTATGTGAGCCAGCAATCAATCTCCTCAGTATTTACCCAGATGAGCTGAAAACTTAATTTCATGCTAAAACCTGTACAAATATTTTTAGCAGCTTTATTCAGCTTTACCAATACTTGGAAGCAACCCTCTTATTAGTGGTGATTAATAGTATATTGTCTGGATTTATTGGGGGAAGAGAGTGATGAATAGGTGGAGTACAGAGGCTTTTTAAGACAGTGAAACCATTTTGTATGATGCTGCAATGATCATTATACCTTTATCAAAGTCCATAGACTATAAAACACCAAGAGCAAACCCTAATGTAAACTATGGAATCTGGGTGATGATGTGTCAATGTACTTTCACCACTTGTAACAAATGTACTACTTTGGTTCAAGATATTGAGAATATGGTAAGCTGTCCATGTATAAAAAACAGAGTATATATGGGAACTCTTGTAGTTTTTAATCAATTTTGCTGTGAACCTAAAAAAGCTCTAAAATATATATTTTTTTTAATTTTTAAGTATTATACACCAGGACCAAGATGGATATATCCCAAGAATGCAAAAGTGGTTCAACATACAAAAACAATCAATGTAATGTACCACATTCATACAACAAAAGACAAAAACTAATAATCTCAGTTGATATTAAAAAAGGCATTTGACAAAATCACCCTTTCATGAAAAAACACTCAGAAAACTAGGAATAGAAAGAAATTTCCTCAATATGAAGGGCATATAAAAAATCACCAACTAACATCATACTCAATGATGAAAGACAAAGTTTTCCCAAGATCAGTAACAAGACAAGGATGTCTCCTTTCACCAACAGATACATAAAACAATGGAATAATATTGTGAGTACAGAAATAAACCCATACATCTATTGCCTATTGATTTTTCGACAAGGATTTCAAGTCCAATCAATAGAGAAAGAACAGTCCATTCAATAAATGGTGCTAAGACAACTGGATTTCCACATGCAAAAGTGGATTTCCACATGCAAAAGAATAAAGCTGGACCCCTAACTCACACCATATTATTAATTCAAAATCAAGCAAATCTAAATGTAAAAGCTAAAAGCATAAAACTCCTAAAAGGAAACAGGGAAAGCTTTGTGGCACTGAATCTGGCAATAAGTTATAGGTATAACTAGTTCCAAAAAGCACAAGCAATGAGAAAGGGTAGAGGGGAGAGGGAGAAAGAATTGAATTTCATCAAATTTTATAACTTTTGTATATGAAAAGACACTTTACAGAATGAGAGAAAATATTTGTAAGTCATGTATGAGTTTAATATCCATAATACATAAAGAACCTCTACAACTCAACCACAACAAAAACTAAATAATTAAAAACGAGCAAAGGACTTACTTAAATAGCTATTTCTCCAAAGATATGCAAATGGCCAATAAGCACATAAAAAAAATGTTCAACATCACTAATCATTAGGGAAATATAAGTGAAGATAACACTTTACACCCACTAGAATAGTTACTATCAAAATACACCAGAAAATAACAACTGTTGACCAAAATGTAAAGAAACCGGAACCCTTGTGCATTGCTAGTAGGAATGTAAACTAGTGCAGCTTCTGGAAAACAGTAAAGTGTTTCCTCAAAGAGTTAAAAAATTATCACATGACTCAGGAATTCCACTCCTAGGTATATCCCCAAAAGAACTGAAAAAAGATTCAAAGACATACTTGTACACCAAAGTTCCTTGCAGCATTATTCGCAATAGCCGAAAAGTAAAAAGAATTCAAATGTTCTTCAACATATGAATGATTAAACAAAATGTGGTATACACATGCAATGGAATATTATCAACCATAAAAAGTTAAAATGAAGTTCTGACACATGCTACAACATAGATAAACCTTGAAAATATTAAGCTAAGTTAAATAAGCTGGACAAAAGGACAGATATTATATGATTCCACATATATGGAATATCTAGAAAAGGTAAATTTAAAGACAAATTTAGATTACCAAGGGCAGTGTGTACAGTGAAGAGGGAACCTCTACTTGGGGTGATTTGAAAAGGTGTAGAAATAGATAGTAGTAAAGGCTACACACAGTGTGAATATATATAATCAATGCCACTGTGCTATACACTTAAATATGGTTTAAAAAATATAGGGAAGTATTTTTAAGAAAGAATACTTCTCAAAAAGCATTTTGAGAAATTATTATAAGAGAAAGGAGGTTTTTATGACAACATCTATTTGAGGCTTTTTCTCTGGACACGGAAGGCCATGTCTGAGGAAAAGACAGAAGGCAGATGCCGTGGGCCCAGGCGGTCCTGACCCCGCCCCCAACTACCACCTGGGATTCATAAGAATTTCTCTCTCTTACCTGAAGCCACCTTAGGTTGGTTGCCAACAATTCCAACAGTCCTTCCGTTCATTCTTGCAAAACCAACAATGATGTTCTTAGCATAATTGGGCATGATCTCAAAAAAATCTCGCTCATCGACAACCTGCAGGAAAAAATTTACTCCTGAGCTTGAAATGATAAAAAAAATAAGATAAAACTATATTACAGAATTACAGAGTTGGATAGCTGCCACCCCACCACAAGTTCTCTAAGGAAGCAGGCAAAGGGGCACCTCCTCCCTGCTGGAGGGGAAAACCTTTGTGCATATTGCTAGGGAGAGGATAAACCAGTGCAGCCTTTTTAAAGGTTCTATTTGAATCTGGCATTATACTTTTTTACTTTATTTTGAAATCATTTCAAACTAACATGAAATTTTTGAGAATACTTATAATGTATCCACATTTATTAACATTTTACCACATAAGCTTTACCATTCCTTCTCCGTCTCTACCTGCCTATGCCCTTTCTCTCTGACGCGCGCACGTGTGTGTGTGTGGGTGTGGTATTCTCTTTACATATATTTGTGCATACACACAAAAAAATTTTTCTGAACCATGTGAGAATAAGTTATAGACATGAAGCCTCAATACACCTAAGTCTCTCACTATGTATCTCCTGCGAACAAGGACATTGTCTTAGATAACTATAGTGACATCATCAAAATCAAGAAATTAACATTAACACTACTACCTATTATAAAACTTTATTCTAATTTTTCCAATTATTCCAATAACATCCTTTATAGTAACCAAAAGCTCATTCTAGAATCTGATCCAAGATTGCTTGGTGCTTTCACAATCATGACATCTTTGAAGGCTACAGATCAGTTTTTGGTTATTTGCCTTCTATTTAGATTTAATGTTTCTTCATTTAATTTCAAGTTAAGCATTTTTGACAAAATATCACAGAAGTGTCCTTCTCGATGTATAATATCAAAAGGCACATAACGTCTATTTGTCCATTAATGGTGGTGACATATGCCAGGTTTCTTCCCTATAAAGCTATTTTTCCGTTTGTAATTAAGTATTTGGTGGGAAAATACTTTGAAACTATATAAAACCCTATTCTTTATCAAACTTTCACCCACAAGGTTTAGCATTCAATGATGATTCTTACTTGACCCAATTACTGCCATGACAGTTGCCAACTTCTAACTTCATTTTCTCCCTTCTCCATTTCTTGGCACGTAACTGTCAGAAAGGCTATGCCTTTCCCATTTAGTTACCTATATCATACACAAGTATGAACTTACGGATTGTTGTTTTCTTACGTGGACTGTAATCTTTTACCATCATTATTTATTTTATGTACACATTGTCCCATATTTGGGACAATGCAAGCTCATTCAAGGTGACTCCCATCCCCTTTTGATGTTTCCCCATCATTCTTTGAACACTACCTCTATATCTGGAATTACCTTATTTTCAGGTTCGTCTTGTATTTTTTCCTGCCCCAAGCGTTGACTCAGCCATTTTTCCAAGGGATACAGGTTCCTTTGGGGGAAGGAGGGATGAGTGCGGGTGTATGGATGTGTGTGGATCTGTGTGGATGTGTGTGGGTGTGTGTTTGCTTCTAAGAAGTTGTCTTAGAGAACAGAGCTAAAAAATCCATGGAGCTAAGAAATCCACAAAGACACAGATATATACACTTCTTTCTAAAAGTAGTATAAAAACCATGAGTTTGTACTGATAACTCCAAATCCAGACCAATTCAACTACAGAGTTCATTCTAGTTTTCAATATTCATTAACTCCTATCTCCTACAGTAGACACCTTATTCCCATTATCATCAAATGTACTTATTTATTCAATCCTCAAATCCAGACACAATTGTTTCAGAATTGTTAACCCATATAACCGCAAAAAAAAAAAAAAAATCTAACTAAAATTCAGTATTTCTTATAACTAGTCCTGTTGTTAGACTACAGGTAGTTTTGTCTAAAGGTCGTCCTCAGTCTTGTTGATTTTAATATGTAAACATTAATAGTGTCACCATCCCTTCTACCCACCCTATGTTAATTAATCTCATTTTCAGGTTTATCTCTGTGTGTATTACAGAAAAAAAAGCACATATATTTCTATATTTTTAATTCTCCCTTCTATCTTAGATGGAAAATAACATACTATACTCTTTTGCATTTTGGATTTCTTCATTTAACAATATATCCTGAAAATCTCTCCATATCAGTTCACAGAGATATTTCTCACTCCTGCATAGTATTCTATTGTGTGGATTTACCAAATTTATTCAGGCACTCTCCTATATGTTGTGAACATTATTTTAAAGCTTACATTAGGGTTAAAATATTTTGCAATGATAAATAACAATGTCACAAAAATACCCTTGTGCAGCTATAATTTTATATGGTAGGAAGTGTACCTTCAGGGTAAATTCCTAGAAGCTGGGTCAAAGTGTAAATGCTTATTTAGTCTTAGATAGTACCATATTCTCCTACCAGCAGTGTATAAGAGGGTCTGCTTCCCAGCAGAACTACCAGTAGAACTACCAGAACTACCAGTAGAACTATCAGGTAGTTCAAGTTTATTTTTTGCCAGTTTGACAGATGAGAAGTGATAACTCAGTGTAATTTTAATTTTAATTTGCATTTCTAGGTTTATGAATAAAGTTGAAAAGAATATATATTTTACCAAATTGACCACAGAAAAGAAACTCCAAGAGACACATTCACATTAAAAAACAGGAGTTATCAAAAAGCCATTTATCCTCTCCCACAAAAAATCACCAGGCTCTGACAATTTCACAGGAGAATTTCTACCAAATCTTTCAAGAACAGATAATCCCAATGCTATTTAAACTGTTCCAGGGTATAGAAAGAGAAAAAAAAAAAAGACTTGCAAATTCTTTTTATGACACTATATGAACTGAATTGTGTCTCCCCTGCCCCACAAAATTCATAGGTTGAAGCATAGCCCATAATGTGATTATATATGAAAATAGGGCCTTTAAGGAGATAATTAAGATTAAATGAAGTGATAAAGGTAGGGCCCCAATATGATAGGACTAGTGTGCACACAGAAGAAAGACCACATCAGGACACACCAAGAAGGCGACCATCTGCAAACCATGAAAAGAAACCTCACCAGAAACCAACCCTGCTGACACCCTGATTTTCGACTTGTACAAGCACTGTAAGAAAATTAATTTCTGTGGTTTAAGCAATCCAGTCTGTGGTATCTTGTTATGGCAGTTCTAACAGACTAACACATGAAGCAGGCACAACACTGACACTAAAACCAAATTTAAAAATACCTCAAAAAATTAAATCAGCTAGTATCACATGATGTTGATGCAAAAATCCAAAATAAAACATTAATGAAACATAACAAGTAGAGTTTTACCTCAGGAATATAAGAACAGTTCAATATTAAGAAATAGAAAATCTATTCAGATAGATCTATAAATAGATCTAAGGAGAAAAATCGTGATCATCACCATAAATGCTAAAAGGGCATTTAATGATATCAATACCCATCCCTGATTTAAAAAAACAAGTAAACAATAAAAAATTAAAATAGAAACCAGAGGTAGCTTCCTTAGCATGAAAAAATAATATTAGAAAACACTAATGACAGCCACTGTGAAGTTAGAAATGACAAAGATGTCCACTATTACAACAGTTACTCATTATTGTTTTTGATAAAATATGGAGGTACAGACGATGCAGTTAGACAAGAGAAAGAAATGACATAAAGTAACTGGAAAGGAAAAGATAAAACTCTTTATATGTAGACAGTATACTACACTTGAAAAACCCAAAAGAATTTAGGTGAAAGAATATAAAACTGATAAATAGAATCAGTAGCTTTCATAGATACCTAAAAAGTTAGAAGATAAAAAAGACATC
Organism: Macroglossus sobrinus; assembly: GCA_004027375.1. Lineage (NCBI taxonomy): Eukaryota > Metazoa > Chordata > Mammalia > Chiroptera > Pteropodidae > Macroglossus > Macroglossus sobrinus. Next base: position 42,937 of record PVKZ01005157.1, read on the forward strand.
ATTTACAATAAAAAGGTAAGATACTTAGGAAAAAAACAAGAAGTGTGAACAGAGACTCATGGACATGAATGACAGACTAATGGTTATCAGAAGATTGGCGGTGGGGGAGGAGGAGGAGGTGGATGAGGTAAAGGGGGTCAAATATGTGGTAATAGAAAGAAATCTAACTGGGAGGTAAACACACAGTGTAAATATTATATATGCCTTGCTGTTAAAGTGTACAGATGAAACTTATTAGATTTCATTAACCAATGTCACCATAAAAATTAATTAATTGAAAAAACAAGAAGTGTGAACAATCTGCACTAGGAAAAGATTAAAATAATCCCCAAGTGGGGAAAAGTACACTTTTAATAAAAATACAAACTGTTTTTAAGATTATTCCAGGTTCATAAGGATGTCAATTTTCCCATGTTCATAAATTTAACAGGGTCCCAATAAATAACATCAGGTTTCCCTACTTCTACCCCTTTACACCCTAAATCAAGACAATCTGACTCTAAAGTTCATATGGAAAAATAAACAAACATGATTAGGCAAGAAAACTCTTAAAAGAATAATCAAGAGGAATTATCCCTACCAGATGTGGAAGCATACCAAAACTCTCAATAATTGAAACAGCATGGTATTGGCCAAGTGTTAGTGAGAATGTGAAGTAACTGGAATTCTCACATACTGCTGGTGGGAGTACAAATTGGTACAATCCCTTTTTTCAGAGATTATCGGTATAATCCCTTTGGCAGTATCTACTAAAGCTAAATGTATGCATACCCTATGACATGGTACTTTCATTTCCAGGTATGGATCCAGCAGAAATGTCTAATTTATGCACCAAAATTATATAATAGAATGTTCATATCAGAACTATTTGCAATAGCCCCAAATTGGAACTACCCAAATGGCTATCAAAAGTAAACATATTCATACAAAAGACTAAAGAAACCACTGAGAAAAAATATGCAACAGTATGAACAAATCTCACAAACATAACACTGAATGAAAAAACTAGACACAAAAGATCATATACTATATGATTCCAATATTTACACAATACACAAAAACAAGAAAACTAACTTATGCTGTTAAAAGTCAGGATGGTGCTTTCCTTCAGGATCTTGGGGGAAAATAGTGACAAGAAGAAAGCATTAGGGAGGTTTCTCTATGTGATGCATTTTATTTGATCTATTTTATGTAATATTTTGTTATTTAAGGTTTAAATATTTTTTTATAATGATTACCTCTATAACTATATCTATTTAATGCTTAGTCCCCTGGGTTTAGCAATTAGAGGGGGTCATTAGTAGGTCTGTCATTCAACAGAGGAAGAAAACTAGAAGCCAGATTCTGGTGAGAAGGAAACAAAGAGACAAGAGCAGTTAAAAGAATTTGGGCAACAGTTAAACAGATATGGATTAAAAGGATTTTTTTTTTAGCAGACAAGAAATCTATACATGTTCATACACATTTACTGCTAAGAGGAAGGAGTTAAAAGAGGAAGAAGAAGTTAGAGATTTAGAGAAACCAGTCAAGAAAGCAAGACCCTGGATGAGAAGGGATAGAGCCCAGGGGGAGATACCTCATTCTTTGAGCCTAGGGAGATAGTAGGATAGTGACAGTGGAAAAATGGTCACCTATAGGGAATGAGAAACCCGATGCTCTCAGTTTTCTCCGTGAAGTAAATGCCTATGTCATCTGATCAGAGTGGGGAGTGGAGAAGGAAGTTAGGGGTTGGATCAGGCCTTAGGAAACGTGAAGAACAGGTGAAGGAAGACCCACAGCTTATAATCAAGCTGGAGGACAGAGAGGCACACTGAGAGCCCAGCTCAGGGCTGGTACAGTAGGGCTCTGGGGCATTCCTCCAGAAACCGCAGGCCCCATAGGCAGCATTTGGATAGATGACTGAAGCCTTGAACCAGGGAGAGGAGTCTAAAGGACAGAAAGAGAATCGGGATCCTATTTTACCTTCTTCACAGTATTTTTTGGATCTAAAACCACCCATGCCATGTATGTTTTTCCTCTCTGTATCTCTCACCCAAACGTGAGGCCCCTGAGGCAGGGATTTTGTCCACCACAGTGTCATAGAGTGCCAACACTAAGAACAGTACCTGGCCATTAGAATCTGGCAGAGTGGCAGACTCCAAGCTGGGACAAGAAGGCAGAGGCCAGAAAAGGCTGAGGACTCCAGAGGAATGACAAGATTGAGGGCTAGAGAGTCAAAGAAGAGTGGGAGAGAGACAGGCACAACTGTGAGGATGCAGAGAGGACTGAAGACTGAGGTCAAAGAAGGACAACCTGGTGGAAGGGTCTTGTCTTCACAGCTCAAATGGTGCTCAACAGGTTACACAAACTAGCAACGAGGAGAGGCTGAGTCTGGCCATGGCTGCTGACTCATGCTGGTTCCCCAGAGTACAGGAAGGGAAGGCATAGGTCACTGAGAGGACCAGGGCTCTAGGAAAATCTGTGCCCATGGAGCCATCTGTGTCCCATTAAGCAAGGACTGCTGAAAGCAGTGTGCGTATGAAAGTGTGAAGGAGACAACGGTCATCAATAGATGTTCTCAATTTGCCCCAACACTGTCCTCTCTTCACTAATGAACTAGAAATGTGCTAAAAAACAAAACAAAAAAGTACAAATGACTCCTCCCCAGACGTACCTAGCTACCTACACACATACACACACACACCCCTCAACGTTGTCACAGGATACCCTGTGTATACTCCTTTCTCTAGAAAGACAAAATGTCCTCTAAGCATAAGGCTCCAAACAAAGATACCTAACAAAGAGACACCCTGACCTCAACACCAGACTTTAGGGAGATGGCCCTTTCTCTATGCACGTCAGAGTGCCATCTAAAGATCCCCGTGCTCTGTTGGACAATTGGTTCCTTCTTCCTCCAGCCTTCAAGTCCATCTGAGCCAAAAGGGTGGCTGCAGCTCATCTCAGAACATACTACTTGGTGGCCCTTGGTCTCGGCCATACCCCATGATCTGCCCGTATTGCCCAATGTTAAGGCCTGTGGATCTAGCACTTCGTCACTAGGCCAAAGCACAATGACCATGGACATGGCTGAGCTAGCGATGACAAGAGAGGCAGATGCAGTACTTACAGAGTATATGATGTCCACCATGTTGTAGGCTTTGGTAGATTCCAAAGGGACAATTGTGTCAAGCTCAGGAACCAGACGGTCACTTTGGAGAGAAAAGGCAGATACAATCAATACTAAAAGAGGGAGCTGCCTTCTGTGGGTGGGGGATAGGAGAGGAAATGGGTGAGACAAATCATGGGTGCTGGGCTAATTCTGTCCTTATTGGGCTTGCAAAGCAGTCCCTGAAGATGTATTTCTTTGTTACCACCATGTTAAACTAAACTAGAGCTTGATATTAATCCAACATATCTTTCTGTTTTCATTTAGAAGAAAAAAAGGAGCCTATGCCCTGGAATGTAATTCTTTCATTTATCTTCTAAATACCTCCTACATTCTAGGTACTGTGTGAGGCACCGGAGGACACTGTAGGGAACCAGACACTATCATGTCTCTACTACTTTCCTACTAGTGTCCCTACTGGTGTCCCACACTAACAAGGTCCTAGTCTAAGTCCCTGAGACATTAAAAATAAAACAAGAAGAACTTGAAAATGCAAAGTCAGAGCTCTGCTAAAATTATAATGGATTTACATTCTTTGCTGGAAGGCAAATCTGCTCCTTTAAAAAAGGAAAGCCACAGGTTCCCTGGTGGGTGCAATAACTGAGGACTAACCAAACAAGTTCCTGGCTCTCTCCTTCCTCCTGCATCTATGTGGCTGAGCAAGGAGGCTGAGCCAGGGCCCACTCCCACACCACAGGAAGACTCAGCAACATGCCACTCCCCAACAGGTTCTCCTCCCTTTCTGTCCCATGTGGGTAGATAGAGGTTGTTTTGACCCTGAGATATACACCTGGAGTTTGGCCTACAACACAACCTAACCCAGGACTGCTCCAGGCTCTGGCCATAAGCAGGTGTGCATAAGCACATTTCTTAAAGGGCAGGCTATCTGCACCATTTCAGTAATTTACTTCAAGTCAAGACACACACAAGAAAGCTTCCACCTCATATATATACACATATAAAATATATAACATATATATATACAAATGTATATGTTAATTCTGGACAAATTAGGACTCTTAAAAATCAAAAATTTTGGGCCACTGTTTATTACAAAGCTACCTATCAGACATTACACAAAGGAAAAAAGTGAATAAAAAAATCTTTCTTTGCTCCTGTACCCAGACATGCTAAGACCATGTCCACTCCTGGGAGACACACCAACTCCACTCCACTATCTACTTCAAGCTGCCCAACAGGGGAAACCCTAAAGGTCCTTCAAAGGCAGAGGGGCCAGAGATGAGCAAGGCAATCTGCAAAATGAGAGAAAATGCTCCGGCCTGCAACTCACCTGGGATCATGGCATTCCCGGATTGGAGCCGGGTCCTGACTGCTGAGAGGTAGGTAGTTGAAGAACTCCCGGAGATTACACAAGGCATCAACATCATTTTCAAAAGCTCTGTGGGCAACACCTGAGAAAACAAGGAGGCTATAATGGGCCAGGTGGAAATGAATTCTGTAAAGTTTGTTTTTAAATGACAATAACACAGTCAGGGCACAAAGGACGAGCTGGGACTAGGAGACATCGGCGGGCCTTGAACACGCAGACTCACACACACGAGGCCGGGGGTTAATGCGAGCTCCCCAGAGCCCCACCCTATATTATTTCATTTCTGCCTCATGCATTTAGCCAGGGGAAGATAAAAGACCTCGGCTCTCAGATGATTTGTGGGAGAGCTGGAAGGGGCTCCTCTGGTGTGGGGAGAGGGGACCTTGTGAGGTGCCACTAATGGCAATAATGGTTGTCCCCCGACCTTTGCGCCCGCCGTGTACATTGCCTGGCACACAGGTGATGCTCAGTACACACACATTTGCTCACCCGATCAGACTGAGAACAACCCAGACCGTCTGGCAAAAGCCCAGTCACACCAATGACCTTCGATCATTTAGACCCCACGATAGTCGAGCTGCTGTTTAGATAAGACAGGAGCTGGCCCCGCTCAGTGTGAGGTCAGAGGTTGTTTCTCCTTTAGACCGCCCTGCTGCTCTGACCTGGGGGAGGGTCCCCAGAAGCAGCCCCTACGAGGAGGATTCCTGGGAAATAATGGTTAGGAAACAGGTGGGGAAAAAGCCATGTGAGAGAGCAGTGTCCAGCGAAGTCCCACAGAGGTGGCAAAGGTGGCAAAACCCCTCGGGAAGGGGCGGCTGAGGACACGCCTCAGAGTTATCCCAATCAGAGGCCAGGGCGTGTGGTGCTCGTACCCAAATTCCCACTTCCGGCCCTTCATATTCGGGAGCTAAGTGGACCTCCACTGCCTGAGGCCAGTCCTGTAGCCAAAAGCCACTGCTGGCTCTTGGGAATGGAAGGGCATCAGCAGCCAGTAGGTCAAGTGAAAATGGCCAAGTGAGGGCAGAGGGTCCAGGCACAGCATGAGCAGCATCTGCTACACGCTCCAGGCTCAGTTTCCCCATTTGCACAAGATGGACTCCCAGACTTCTTCTAACTCTAACTTCCTCTGGCTCTGTGGCCTCGAGACACTATTCTGGTCCCAGCGGGCTGTCCCCAGGGTCTCAGAAAGACATGACAGCCAGCCCCAAGCAGTGCTTGTCTTCTCGTTGGCATCCAGAAGCCACAGGAATGCAATGCTCGGGTGACGCTTTAAAGGGAGCCCCCACAATGGAGCACCATGGACAAGATGCCACAAACAGCCGGGATGCTCCTCCCTCTGGGCCAATCCTCCCACCCCAGGCCTGCTATCCCTCATCCTCAGAGATGCAGTGGCATGGGACAAACTCCAGCTTGTAACGCTCAGTACAGGCATCCTTGGACACCTATGGCTTTTACCCAGGGTCATGGGCGGGGAGGGAAGGAACACGAGGAAATTTTCATACCAGGAGATATGGCTGTATCAGCCCATCTGGTGAAACAAGCCCAAGGCAGGCAGGTGGCAGGGTACCTAGAAACCAGAGGGCTCTGGGGATCAGAAAAACTGGATTTGAATTCTGGCTTTGCCTTTACCAGCTGTTTAACCTTGGGAAAGTGACCGACCTCTCCGAGTCTTGTTTGTCCCATTGCCAACACACACACAATCTTTGGGCCGTTGAGACGTAAACTGGGCGTCATATGTAAAGTGCCCTGCACATAGTAGGTGCTTTGGAAGCATGACTGCTCTACCACTTCTTCATTTTGTCCACTTTTCCCCATGCTCATTGTATTTCTTATTACCAATGCTCAAGAAATATAAGTTGAAAAGATGAATTTGTTGGAGGGATGGATGGATGATGAATGGATGGATAGTTCATTGGATGGATGATGGATAGACAGATGGTGAGTTGGGTAGCTGGGTGGTTGAATGGATAGATGGATAGATGAAAAGATGAATTCTCAAATGTGAATCAATGCTCTGGGCTGCTCTCTGGAGGTGATACACCTGCTAGGATAATGATGTAACTCGTGTTTCTCAGACACACGGTCTTTTCACAGTGTTTTCACATTGCTCCTCTCCCAACAGGCTCTGGGCTTCTCTCCGTCTCCTCCCACTGCCTCCAGCCAAGACTCTTACTCACCTGTGGTCCCTGGGCAGCCCACTCCCTGGCTCTGTCCCCCATCTGTGCCCCGGGCCTGTGACATTCCAAGCTTCCCATCCAGTTTCCACGGGCACTCAAAACTCTACCGTTTAATAAATGAAGGGAGAATGCATATCCCTTCTTTAAAGTGAAAAGAGCAGGGTCCGCGAGAGAAAGGGGACTCAGACACATTCCTCGCCAGGTTAACCGGGACTAGGACTGGGCAGCCCCATTTCTCAGATGAGGAAAAGTCCTGGCAAGATTGGAAGAATCTGTGTTTTAAAGTCAAGTGACCTGGGTTTTAACCCCAACTCCACTGTGTTAGCTTGTTCGGGTTACTCTACCTTGCAAAACTTCATGTCTACAGTGGGGATAATAATTCCTCATTTCTACAACTGCTGAGAAGAAAAATGAGAGTGTGCATGTATGGGACCGGTGTAGGTGGGCGGTGCGTGGTAGGTGTCATTTCGTGTGAGGCTGGTCCTTCACTTCACCCTACATTCACTCCTCCACCACGCACCATGGCCTTGTCACGGGCAGAGTGTCTCCCCAACCCAATGACCTTGGGCTGGGCCGTGTGACTCTCCCTGGCCAGTGGCACAGGGCCAGGAGTGACTTGGCTGGTTCCAAACGTAAGCCTTAAGAGACCGTGTCTGGCGCCCCTGCCGTTGCCATAAGAAGGTCTTCTGGGGTGTTGCCGCCCAAGGCTGTGGGAGCAACATGTGAAGTAGATCCATCCCGCTCACTGCCAGACCCATGGTGAAGCAGAGCCACCCAGCCGAGCCCAAAATAACCGATGCTTCAAACCACCGCGTTTGGGGAGCTTTGTTAAATAGGCTTTGGTAGCCATAGCTGACCCTAGATATCCATGAGGTTAATTCTTTTAAATCTGCTCAACTGCTACCCTCATAGTGAGGCCTGTCCTTATCACCCTATTTAAAACTTCAACAACCCAAACACCCTTGACCCTGTTCTACTTTTTCCATGGCACATATTACCTTATCTATTAGGCTTATTGTTTAAAATCTATCTCCTCTGCCAGAATCTAAGCCCCACATAGGCAAGAATATTTTTGTTTCTTTCACAAATGCAATCCTAGCACATAGAACAATGCTTAAAACATAGAGCCTGGATGAATATTTGTTGATGAATAAAAAGCATGTTCCACATGACAGAATTCTTTCATTCAAGAAATCTTTATAAACTGGAGCAGCCACTTTGGAGGACAGAGTGGCAGTTCCTCAAAATGTCAGACAGTTACCATTTGATCCAGCAATTCCACTCCTAGGTATATATCCAAGGGAAACAAAAACATATGTCCACACAAACACTTGCACAATACAGATGCTTAATTTATCTATGGATAAACAATATGCAGTATATCCACATATTGAAATATTATCTCCAATAAAAAGGAATGAAGTATTGATTCATGCTACAACTGGATGAACCTTAAAATTATACTAAGTAAAATAAATCTGTCACAAAACACTACATATAATTTCATTTGTTAATTCCATGTATCTTTGGAATACACAAACCTACAGAAATAGAAAGCAAATTAGTGATTGCCTAGAGCCAGAGTATTTGGAGGAAAATGGGGATCAAATGCTAATAGGTAGAGGGTTTCTTTCTGGGGTGAAAAAAATGTTCTAAAATTGATTGTGGTGATAACTGAACAATCAGTGAATACATACTTTAAATGGGTAGATCACATGTATAGTATGTGAATTATCTCTCAATAAAACTATTACCAGAAAAATATATATACACACAAACACACATATGGCCTTATGCCCATAAAGAACACCAAATGCTGCCTTTAAAACTAAAAGTGTGCTTTAGTTTTACTTTAAACTGTCAAAGCTACAAAAGTGAATTACACACCTATGTTTGAGTATGTATATGTATAGTCATATCCATCTGCATAAAAAACTGCAAAGGTATAACCAAAAAATAAGCGGTGGTTATCTGTGCATGACAGAATTCCTGGTGATTTTTAGTCCTTTATTTTCTAAATTGCCTACCACAAACATGCAATATTATTGAATGAGGAAAAATAGTATATTTATCAAATCTAAGATGCCATTAAGACTCAACAATATTTTATATCCCAATAAGAAAAAAAATACTGCTGCCAATTAAACCCTAAGAGTATGATGACAAGCTGTGAGGGAATCGATGACGAGAAGTGTTCTGATTCTAGGTGTGTATTGAAGATAGAGCTGAATGGAGCTGATGGGTGGAGGAGAAATAATGAGCCAAGCTTGATGCCAACCTGAGATGGGGAAGAAATCATTTTAGTGGGCTAGGGATCAAGAGCTCTCACTTAAAAATATATATATATTTCATCAAACCTAAGACTTCCTTGATAGTAAGATACACCTGTATTATATGTACACTAAGAATTGCAGACAGTTAAATGCATTTACTACAGTATAATACAGTGCATAAATTGGTTACACCTGCCTCCCATTGCTTTGAAATCTTTCAAAAAGGCAATTTCTCCTGTCTTCAGTTATCCTTCTTGCTGTGTTGTAGACAATCCTTTCACAGCTTGGTATCTTTTTCCAAGAAAATATGGAATTCCAATCATTACTCCAACAACAAACATCTTCGCTAATATCAGATTCATGCTCTGATCCCAAACCCATGCCTCTCCATACAAACAATAACTTTTTGTTTCAATGCCAAAGCACCAAATAATTCTTATACATTTTGTTGTTTTTGTTTTGTTTTGTTTTGTTTAGGCAAGGAAACCCTTGGTTGACCTCACAGATTACAAGGACCTTGTCAGCTTACAGTCTTTTATTTTTTTATTTTTTATGCCTACAGCACTTGGTCGTCCTAGGTGGTCTCCCATCCAAGTACTAACCAGGCCCGACCCTGCTCAGTTTCCAAGATCAGACAAGATTGGGCTTGTTCAGGGTAGCATGTTTCAGACTCTTTATACATTTCAAAATCAGCATGTATAGCATGTAACTTCAAAAAAGTAAAGAGCTATGACCAAGTTCATAAACATGTGGACCATGACCATAACATTACAACTGCACCTGGTCAATGGTTATTGGTAAAATGCTGACATACCCCAACTTTGGAGTAAAAGAAAATCAGAAGGCAATTATTTCTTTAAAGATCCACTATATAAACATAACTCATACAATTTATAACCATTCGAGTTATCTTTAAAATTTTAAAGACTATCAAAGCATCAGTATTAACAAATTTAGTACCAAATGCACCTTTATTACTATAGCTGTAGTCAACACACTAAAGTCTTCTGCCAATTAAGTGATATTTGTAAAAGACTGTCATCATTCTCTCTGGCAGTGCCTTTTTCTCAGTGTGTGAAAACAGTAAAGTGAGACTCAAGGCCTCTAACCTGACATGGTGGTGTGGGTCCTGGCGCCACCCAGCTCCTCCTGGGTAACATCCTCGTTGGTGACAGACTTCACAACATCAGGGCCAGTGATGAACAGGTAGGAGGTGTCCTGAAATTGGAACATTCCAGAAGGATAAACGTCAGAGCACCAGAGCTAGATGGAGCCTTAGGGTTCACACAGCCAAGAAGACAGAAACAGAGAAGGTCATGACATCACAGCAGAACCAGGTTAGGATGCAGCTCAAAGATGCATATCCAAACTAAAGACCCAAGTTTCCCCTATTTTTTTTAATTTTTGTTGCATGGTTCTATCTCAACAAAATGACTTGCAGTGTGGCTAACATTTCAGTCATTCATCTGTAGAATGCTCTAACAGATGGCCCTATTCAGAGCTTGCTGTGCATCAAATGTTTTTCTAAGTACCTCATGAGATTGTGTCATTAAAGCCTAGGTACTATTACCATCCCTGTTTATAGATGAGGAAACTGAGGAACTGTGACAGTATGCAGCTTGCCTAAAATGAGCAAGCCACTGTAAGTGAAGCCACCTGGAGACAATGGTAATCAATGCTCGGGAGTTTTCACGCAGTGACAGGCTTTTAATTTTTAGTTTCTAATTTAAAAATAATAAAGGCATATTACAAAAAAAACTTTAAAACAGAATAGAAGATACAGTGAGAAGTAAGTCAATATCTAAGCCCTCATTTCCAGGCTTCCTATTTCCTTCTCCAAAGGCAACCACTGTCACTTTCTCTCTCTTTAGAAAGATATCCATGCATATGAGAGTATGGATATATATATTTGCCTTCTTATGTTTTTTCCAGCACAGTGTCCTATAGAGACTGTTCTGAAACTTCTTGAATATCATTCCATATTAATATAGGATATATATCATAATTGATTTAACTATCACTTACTGATGGTCATTTAGGTTGTTTCTAGTATTTTGCTATAACAAGCAATTCTGAAATAAATATCTCACTACAGGCATCTCTGTCAGCTCACTGTTCATGTTCTTTGCTCATTTTTCTACTGGACAGTAGCTTTTATACACTAAGGAAATTATACACTTAGACTGTTATGGTGTTATCAGTCTTTATTTTACGGTTCCTTGGTTTTGAATCTTGCTAGAAAGGTCTAGCTAGAAAGGTCTTTCATCCCCATGCTACACAAAGATTCAAATGAATGTTCATAACAGCATTATTTCTAACAACCAAAAACTGGAAACAATGTCCACCAAGAGGTGAATCTCAAAATAATTATTCAAAGTGAAAGAAGCCAGCCCCCGACAAAAAGAAAGAGTACATACTCTTTGTATTTTTTACATATAAAATGTCATTTTGTATGATTCTATTTATATGACATTCTAGAAAGTGCAAATTAATCTATTGTGATAGAAAGCAGACGGATGGTTACCCTAACACAAGGATAGAAGGTAGAGAAAAATGTATTACAAAGATACATAAGGAAACTTTTGGGGGTGATGGCTATGTTCATTATCCTGCTTTTGGTTTCAGCTTCATAACTGTATATTTGTGTCAAAACTCATATTGCATGACTTAAATATGTGTGGTTCATATTACATCAATTACAAATCAAAATAGTAAAAAACTGGAAATGCAAGAATATCCCATACCACTTGAAGAATAAGGAGGCACAACTTGCTGTATCAGTCATCAGCATTTGTCATAAAGTCTTTGTAACTGAGATAGCGTGATACCGGCATAGGAATAAACAGACTGATAAGAGCTCAGTAAAACACTACTGATATATGGACAACCGATTCGTGACATGTGTGGCATTATAGAGGAGGAATACAGAAACTATCTTCACGACTCTGGGGTTGGAAAAAGTTCTTCAAGAATTAAAACACACTACCCATAAAGTATTCATTTGACATTAGTTCTCATATCAAAAGGGCACAGAAAACAGCTTAAAGGAACTCCTACTAGCTAAGTGAAGGGCAATCTGCACATGAAAATAATTACAGTAATGGATTATAAACCATTAAGTAAAATAAGAAATCCACAAACTCATATTAGTAATAAAACAATGAAATAAACAAATGTCCAAAAAAGCAAGGCTCTTCCTTAGAGTACAATGCCAACTGAAATGAAGTGGTAACATTGAAAAATTACAATTTTGTAAAGATTGATTCCGATAAGAATCATCAACAGATGCTAAATCAAGGAGAAAGAGTATAATACAAAACAGCATACTTGTATGGTCTCAAAGTATCTCCCCATGAGTATTTATCAGTTATAAAGGAAAAACAGTAACTACCCAGTAGAGAAACCAGACAACATCTTGAACAGTGATCAAACTGATAACACCAACAAGGGGCAGATATCACTTATGTAGTAAACAGGTTAGGATAACTAATCTGAATCTACTCATGAGAAAACATGAGATAAACTCAAACTGAGGGGGGAAAAAATCTATAAAATAATTCATTTTGAAGTCTCCAAAAGTACCTGTATCATGACAAAGTAAATCTGAAAAACTGTTCCAGATTAAAGGAGATTAATGTGCAATGACAACTAAATGCAAATGTGATCTCGAAATGGATCCTGTGCTGGAGAAAGAAAATGCCACAACAAATGTTATTGGGACAACTGACCCAATACTGGAATCTGGATAGTAAACAAAAGTATTGTATAAGATAGACTATATGTTAGGCATATGTAAAACATCTTAATAAATTTTAAAAGATTGAAATCATAGAAACTATCTTGTAGAATCACATTGGAATGAAACTAGAAACAGAAGGAAAACTGGAAACTTCACAAATATGTGGAAATTAAACATCACACTTCTAAACAACCAATGGGTCAAAGACAAATCAAGAGAAATCTGAAAATATTTTGAGACAAATGAAAATGAAAAACACAACTTACAGAAACTTGTGGAATGCAGTGAAAGCAGTGCTAAGAGGGGAATTTATAGCTGTAAACACACTGGAAAGAAGAAAGGTCCCAAGTAACCTAACTGTATACATAAGGTACTAAAAAAAAGAACAAGCTAAACCCAAATCTAGCAGAAGGAAAGAAATAAAATTTGAGCAGAGGTAAATGAAAAACAAAAAAGAAAAACAATAAAAAAATAAATGAAACCAAAAGTTAGTTCTTCAATAAGATCAACAAAATTGACAAATCTTTAGCTTGATGTAGTAAGGAAAAAACCAAATTACTAAAATCAGAAATGAAAACAGGCACATTACTACCAATTCAACAACAATAAAAAGGATTATAAGTTTATTATAAATAATTCTATACCAATAAATTGGATAACGTAGCTGAAATGAACAAATTTCTAGAAACACAAAACTACCAAGACTGAACCATGAAAAATAGAAAATCTGAACAGACCTATACCTAGAGTAAAGAGACTGAATCAGTAAACATGAACTTCCAAATGAAAAGCCCAAATCAAATGGCTTCCCCAGTGAATTCTACTAAACATTTAATGAAGGATTAAATGTGAATCCTTCACAGTCTTTCCTAAAAATTGAAGAATTAAACACTTCCAACTCAATTTATAAGACCCAGCATTAACTTAATACCAAAGCCAGACAAACACACTATAAGAAATATATAGATCAGTATCCCATAAAGGGAGGGCAAGGAAAGGGAGGGATGAGGGAGGTAAAGAAAAAAGAAAAGAAAAAGGCATCCAAATAGAAAAGGAAGAGGTAAAATTAAGTTTGCAGATGACATTTTATATTTGGAAAACTTTAAACATTCCACACAGAAGTTAGAACTAATAAACAAATTAAGCAAAGCTGCAGGACACAAAAATCAACACAAAAAAATCAGTTGCTACCAGAGGGTAGGGGGAAGGTAGATCTAACTATGGGAGGTGAACACACAGTGTAAAAAATATATATATATATATATATATGCCTTACTGTTAAGGTGTACAGCTGAAACTTTTTGGATTTCATTAACCAATGTCACCATAAAAAAAAAAAAAAGAAAAAAAGAAATCAGTTGCATTTCTATGCAACTATGTGATCTTTCTAACAGGTGTAATCTAAAAAAGATGAACTCATAGAAAGAGTCAAATGATGGTTACTAGGGACTGAGGGGTGGAGGAAATGGGGAGATGTGAGTCAAAGGGTACAAATTTCCAGTTATAAGATAGGTAAATTCTGTCTATGGCCTTGCTACCCTGAACAAGCATGATCCCGGCCGACCTCGGAAGCTATGCAGGGTTGGGCCTGGTTACTACTTGGATGGAAGACCACCTAGGAAGACGAGGAGCTGTAGGTATAAAAAATTTAAAAATAAGCTAACAAGGTCCTTGCAATCTGTGAGGTCAACCAAGGGTTGCCTTGCCTAAAAAATAAAAATTAAAAAAAATTCTTTAAAAAATTTTTTTAAAAGATGGGTAAATTCTAAGTATCTAACATACAGCATGTTGACTATAGTTAATAGTCAACAATACTGTATTATATACGCAGAAGTTGTTAAGAGAGTAAACATTAAATTTTATTGCCACAGAAAAGAATAGGTAATTATGTGAAGTGATGAAGGTCTTAACTATAGACTAAGTTACAGTGCTAAATCATTTTGCAATATATAAATGTATCAAATCAACATGTTCTTTACACAATGTTATATGTCAGTTATATCTCAAAGCTGGAAAAAAATAAAAATAAATGAGAAAACAGTTTAGAGTGAATTTCAGTATCCAGAGTGAGTAGAATACAGAAGCAAGACAGTAGGGCCAAAGATGTAACAGGAAAAATCAGAGATGCCAGGGTGTGGCATCATGGAAGCCAAAGGAAAATATTACTGAAAAATGGAAGAAAATGAGAGTTAAAGAGCATTTATATTGACAAAGAAGTCACTGATGACCCCAGAGAACAGGTTTAGTGGACTGAGGGGACAGAGCTAAGTTGAAATGTGTTGAGAGGATGGGAAGATAGACATACAGCAACAGACACAGGGAGATGCAGACTAGGGGAGGGCTTTTGTCTTTGTTCTGAAGGTAGGAAAGACCTGAACATGGGCAAGTTATGATGAGAGGATCCAGTACCAAGGAAGAGACTGAAGGTAGTATATATAAGAAAAAAGAGAAGTGACAGAATATAGCTACTTAAAAGATGGAAGACTTGTATTCAGTGATATGTATGAATACAGAAAGATGGGGAAAGGATGGCCTTGGCCAGAGGAATTGATACCACACTTCCATTCCTACTTCCTGACAGGAAGGAGAAGAGGACTGGGGTAGCACCAGGCAGTGGTATATATAGATTTAGAGGGCAAAGTTCAGGGAATTCTGCTTTGTTCAGAAAGTAAGAAATGTGGTCAACTTAATTTTTAAAACCTATCCCTGTTGTTGAACATTTAGGTTGTTTTCAGTCTGTCACTAACAGAAAAGTTGGGTCAAATAAGCACTTTTCTAAATCTTTGAATTCCTATTCCCAAACTATTCTCAAGAGAAAAGGGTTTCCTATTTACATTGTACCTATTTACACTATTCTCCTCACATTGGATGACTATTTTGCCCACTCCCGCCATCTTTCTGTCCTAGCGTTTATTGCTCATTATTGTTAAAAATATTTCAAGAGGAAAAAACTAATTTTAAAAAGATTTCAAGTTAAGGGTAATTATCCATGTATAAATTCAAGTACACTTCATTTAAAAATCATTTTTAAAAAATAATTTCTTCCAATCATGTAATAAAGATACACACCTTTAAAAATGAACTTGGAAATCAGATTTCCCATTACCATTGTAAACAAAATGTAATAAAATGACAAAGAGCCAAAGAAATAAAGGTGGGACATAAGAAACAACTTCCTAGCAAAAAAATTTATAGAAAAGCCTTCCATGAGAAACTTTTTTAATAGGATCCAGTTAACAATCATCTGTCTAGGCAGAGAACAATATCTTTTGATTACCTGAAAATCATTTGCAATTCAGATCAACAAGTAAAATCACCCACCAATGAAGTACACAAACACATTCTGCCACTGAACTCCTACAAGCTACAGATTTCATGCCAAAACCTTCTCTCCACCAAGACCTTATCATCGCTAGGCTGAAAGACAATGAGAATGCAGATAACAACCCAGGATCTAGGTCAGGAATTATTTTTATTGTAGGTGAAATACTATACAACCCTAAAAGGACAGGAAAACAGTTCTTTCTTTCTTACCTTTACCATGAACGTAAAGTCTGTTAGGGCTGGGGAGTAGACAGCCCCACCAGCACATGGGCCCATGATCAGAGAAATCTGAGGGATGACTCCGGATGCTGTGGCATTCCTCTGCCAAAAGAGAAAGATAAAGGCCTCTGGTTACAGAGGTGTTCAAGGCATTATCTGCAGAAAGACAAAGGCAACAATAAAATTATATTTGGCTTATACTCACAGAAATTCTATCCTGGAGGCAAGAGACCTAATCAGTATAGTTTCTTCCAGAACTATGGAATGATTGTTATAATACTTTCTGAAGCAAATATCTTTTTCTCTTCCCTCCCTGGCAGTAGTCCCCCAAAAGCTCTACCAGGACATAAGCTCATAGAGAAGCCCATCACTCTCACCCCAACTCCAAACACACCTCAGGCATAGGAACCCTGTCTGCACAAAGCTGTCCAGAAGAATGAATGAAAACTTAAGGCAGAATATATAGGGCTGAATTGGATTAAACATGGCAGAGTGAGAGACGTCCCCAGATCTCTCCCCTTATTATTGAAGCAACAATAAGCTGAACATCTAAAACTCAACAAAAAAACACCCGAACTGCACACCAGCACGTCTGAGCGTCGGATCTGCACATAAGAACCACCACAGGTCAGAATCCCAGGTGTCTGCGGGTGGACTGGGAGAAACAAAGAAGCCGCCTCTTGCAGCCG